>OX422211.1:724242218-724442218 GCA_949130495.1 Sambucus nigra
TTGTAGTTTCTAGTTAGAATCAAAACTAGGCAGTTTCTATCACTCATCCGATCAAAAAGTTTCTTTACTTTTTGTAATACCCCGTAATTTTTAATGATTTTAAATGTGGGATTAATTTAATTATTGTGATTAATTTACATAATGGAAAAATTTAATTGGAGATTAATCCGGATTTAAAAAAAATTAATTAGCGAGATAAGAGTTAATATTTATTTATATTGAATATTACTTAGTGAATGAGTAATAATAATAAATGAGACGATTAAAATTGTCGTGAATGAAACATATGGCAATCATGATAAATTTAGTCGGGACGCGTGTATCAATCGTGTCGTGACTTAAATTAGAAAATAAATATAATTTCATTTTTGGTATTACATATGGTCATTTTGAGTGCGCCAGTGCATCCGGAAGGTTGAAATAGTTAAAAACATCTATCTGGGAGTTAAGTTTGGATCCCGGACACTTTTAGGCTAAACCGGCACCCCAAAGGGGCATTTTGGTCCTTTGAAATTTTGGAAAAAAGGGACGACGAAAATTGAAAGGTTATATGTATTGGCACGTAAGAGACATGAGAGTTTACACTTACCAAAACAAAGGGAGAGAACGGGAAGGAGAAGAAGAGAGTTACCAAGAGTTCTAAGGCTAAAAATCATCACTTTACACCAAAATCATTACCAAAGTCTAAATCAAAGAGAGGAGACCACAATCATATATTACTTCTTCAACGGATCAGACCTACCATAAGAGGTAAGTGTTTATCTTGTAGAATTTTTATTGAATATTATATCCATGTTAGAATAGGATAATTACTACTTTGGATTTCATGAATGTTGATGATAAATTTGAGGAATTGAAATTATGGTTTTGGGTAGAATTGATAGTAGTATTTAACTTTTATGTTAAAAGATGAAATCGATGAATGTTTGACGAATAAAATTTGAAAAATCTGAGTTTTATATGTTTCCTTGATGATAAATGGTAAACTGCTGTTTAAAAGAACAACCATGAATTACTCCAATTTATTTGAGGTTATTTGATGATTAAATGAATACAAAAGGTTAGAAATCATGTATATAACTTCGTATATTGCTGGGAGTTTGGAGTTGTAGAATGAAGGTTTAGTTTATCAAAAATAGTGGGAAAATGCAGATTCTGGAGGTAGAAGACGAACTGGAAAAATCTTATTTGAACGGCCTGAGACGTTGTTCGAACGACTGGGATCAAATGAGATTACATCTCGTTTGAGCGACATTTCAGAAAACAAGTGAGAATTTTATCCTGAAAAGTTTCAATTTGACGTAGTATATTCGAGGGAAGGAAAATTTGACCTACGATAACATTTAGTAGTTACAAACTCGCGATAGAGAGAATGATCGTGTGTTATAAAGTACCGTGAGTATTAGAGAGAAATATACTACGTACTTGAATTGTGTGTTTCATAAGTTGTGTGTATACCTATTAAATGATATATTATGTGTCTGACATACCTACACCGCTTGCTATCGGGAGGAGGTTTCGCGATGTGGATGGTATTATCATGATAAGCCCACTGGGGAATTTCAGACTAGTACCCAGAATATAGAACCTTGGATACGTGCTATCTGAGAGTATGATGGTTTCGACGGTTGAATGGCAGCGTAGGTATGTGAGTGACCTACTTAGCTGGAGACTATGTTCGCCTCCATTATGTGTGAATTGAATTTAAGGTTCAAGTGAGTTATGAACTAACGGTCATTTATTTATTACGTGAGTTACTGGGACATGATAGGTGAGTATGCATGCGCCAGGAGGTCTCAGTCTAAGGATTCAGTAATATATATATATATATATATATATATATATATATATATATATATATATATATATATATATATATATATATATATATATATATATATATATAGTGATACATATGTATATATGATGATGACTTATTCTACTATGTGTGCCTAGTAAAAGAGAAAGATAATAATACTTGAGATAACTCTGGTATGTGAATATTTAACTATAAAATGAGAAATTTATAATTGATGCATGGATAAGAAAATGTTATAATGTATTATCTGGGCGAAACGGGTGAACGTTAAGAGTTAACATGTGTAGTAATATATTTGGTTTTGACTAGTTAAGCGGGGTAGCATAACTAGGACGGTTTAGTTAGGTACGTTAAGCGTGCACACTAGATGAGAGGTGGGTAATTCAAGTGAGAGTGCGTAAACCTAATATGAATATTATATTTGTAATTTTTTGCATTTAAACACTTGCTAAAATTTTAAATTGTTTTACTTGGGCTCTGACCTATTTTCTCCGAATCTCTTTTCTTTTGTAAAATACAGTTTTAGGTACCTAGCCACAGGGAGGGCCAGCTTAGGAGTTCACTATCATTTGTCGTTGGTGCAGTTGTTATGGTGCAGAAGTTACTTGGTAGACGCCTCCATTCCTTTAAGCTCGATGCATCCTTCAATTTTATCTCAGTCGGGCATGTCGCCCTTCTTCTATTAGCAGTTGTTTCTAGAGTTATTGTACTTCCTTTACTATTCAGTTATGGATTTAGTTGTTATATGGATTATTGTATTACAGTTTCAGATTGGGGTATTTACTCCCGTCATATCTTATTTGATTCAGTATTTCATTAATTGTGGTGTTGATTTATTTAGTATGGTGGATGTGATACTTAATTGCTTAATTGTTTAAAATCTTTGCTTGTATAAAAAAATAAAAAAATAAAAATCTAACACTAGCTTTTCAAATACTAGGTGGTTAGTAAATAAAAAAAATTGACAGTGATCCTAAGAATGAAAATAAAGGCATGATCACCCGGTATTTAATTAAGGGGGTGTCACAGATGGTATCAGATCATCAAGTTCTAGAGTCTTTAGGATCTGTGCGGCTTATTATGTTTTTAGCGTAACGTTCTTTGATGTAGAGCCCTATTCTTAGGACTGTTGCATTTTTATTTACGCATTTACGTCTTCAGCTATTTGAGATATCTTGAATTGATGACTTATGAAAATTCTTTCATATTTTAGATGCCTCCTCGACGTTCCACACAAGCCAACCCAGGGGCACAGTCAGAACCTCAGTCGGTCCCAAAACAGGGCACCATGAATGCTGTAGAGGTGGCCGCTATAGTTTCCCAAGCAGTGAATGCAGTATTAGCCACAGTGGGACAACAACCCCCCCTAGGCACATGTGCTGGCACCAGCACCGGCGTTCCCTTCTGCTTGCGTGTGCAGCATTAGCCACAGTGGCACAACAGCCCCCCCTAGGCACATGTGGGACGGTCAGGGATGCCTTCTGGAAGTCACATCCCCCATAGTTCTCTGGGAGTTTAGACATAATGGTGGTGAGCCAATGGAAGAAGGACATCTAGAGGCACGTGAGGATGTACGAGTGTACTGATGTTTAGAGGCAGATCCTAGATACTTTTAAGCTAGTTGGGTCGGCATTATAGTGGTGGGAGTCCACTACTATAGAGGAGGAGAAAGATAACATGGTGATACGAAAGTTCTGGGTGCGATTTTATCATAAATACTTTCCACCCGTCGTCCAGACTGAGATGAGATGGAAATTATTGAATCTCACCCAGGAGGGGAAGATAGTTTCCGAGTACGAGGAAGAATTTACGAGGTTGGTAAATCTCGTGCTAGCGGAGGTGCCTACTGAAGAAAAGAAGATTCAAATGTTTATTAATGGCCTGACTTGGAGGATTCGACAGCACCTATTGGGTAACCTTTATTTGCGGACGTACACAAAGGTGTTAAATGCTTCCTTGTTTCTTTTATTAGTAAATGATTTAATACAGAAAACCCGCCTAAGGGGGCGGAATCTCGTATACAGTAAGTATACAAAGAAAAAAGCGAAGGGCTGAAATCCAAAAACAAACCACATAAGCCCCTAGAAGTCCTCCAAAAACTCAAAAAGGAGAGATAAAGATGAATCAAGACTTTTCCTATACCAAAGAAGAAGACTCAGAAACCTGTACCGAATCTGGGAAGGATCAAGATCGACTCCCTTGAAGCATCTTATGTTCCTACCCTGCTAGATGGTCCAAAAAATACAATGAGGGACCAACATCCAGACCAACCCCTAGGCCTTCTCCAATCCACTATCACCTTGCACACCGTACGAGGCATAACCCAAATAATATGGCATAAAGAGAAAAATAAATCCCAGATACCCCTAGTGACCTGACAGTGTAGAAGAAGATGATTGGTCGTATCCTCCTCCTTCTTACATAACCAACATCTACTGGCCAACCTCCTGCCTCTGTTCTAAATCCCCTCAATAGTCAAGATGGCCTGCCTGGCAGCGGTCCACATAAAGAATCAAACTTTAGAGGTACATAGCTCTTCCAAATGGCCTTCCACGGGAAAGAGGCACCCCTAATTCCCCTCAACACATAATAATGACTCTTAACTTAAAACAGGTCATCCTGAGAGTACGACCACCTCAACCCATCTGCCCCCAAAGACGGAGCCGACACCAATCTCATCCAATCAAAGCACTCCTATGCCTCCTCCAGCTCCCAATCCCGAAAACCCCTCCTAAACTTTAGATCCCACAGCTCACTATCCCATTCCCTATGCATATGATTCTTAACTAACCCCTTTTTTGTCATCCCCAAGACTAAACATCCCCGGAAAAAGATCCTCCAAAGAACCCCCCGCACCCCATTTATCCTTCAAGAACCTAATATGACTCCCACTCCCGATCTGGAAGGAGGTGAGCAAAGAGAACCTCCCCCACCCAAGCGTAATGTTCCTCCACCACCTCACCCCATGAGCAGAACGCCCTATAACAGGACCCCAACCATATGGACCCACCCCATGCCTAGCGACCACCACTTTCCTCCACAATTTGTCTCCCTCCCGATTAAAGTTCCACAACCACTTACCTAATAAAGCCTTATGAAATGGGTTAAGCTCCTCACCCCATCCCCACCCACTTTCAGTGACCTGTACACCTCATTCCAACTCACCAAAGAATATTTAAACTGATCATCATTCCCTCTCCACAGAAAATCACTCATTAGCTTGTCGATCCTTTTACCAACGAACCCAGGTAAAGGGAGAACAAACATAAAATATGTCGGAAGGCTAGATAAAATGCTTCACCTTTGGAGAGGTAACTATGCATCCAACCTGCTAGCCTCCGTTAGACCCTCTCAAGGACTGGATCCCACATCGAAGAAAACTTAAACTTAGCCCCTAAAAGGTGTCCAAGATAAGTAGAAGGGAGAGAGACGACCCAACAACTAAGAACACTAGCCAGATAGCCCACATCCCCCACCTCACCCACGGCAATCATCTAACTCTTCCAAACATTGATACGTAAACTCGGCATAACCTCAAAACACACCAGAAGCAACCGCAATGACCTCACCTCATCCACAGAAGTCCCATAAAAATTGATAGTATCATCGGCAAACAGAAGGTGAGAGAACTCAATTGGATGGGTAACAGAGATCCCGATCAAAAAACTCAAAACCAGAACACCCTCCACCGTACGACTCATCATACGATAAAAGGCATCCATAACCAGGAAGGGGACAGCGAGTCGCCCTGCCTAAGACCACAGGAACTCGAGAAGAACCCCTCAGACACCCCATTAACAAGTACAGAGAAGTTGACCGAGGAAATTCACCTCTTCATCCACCTGTACCACCGTTCCACAAACCCCATCCTCCTAAGTAAAAAAATAAGGAACACCCAGCTCATGTGATCGTACGCCTTCTCAATGTCAATCTTACATAGAATACCAGGAACCCCGCCTCTCAACTTGAATTCGATGCACTCATTCGCTACTAGCTCCGCATCAAGGTTTGATGGCCACCCATAAACGTGCTTTGAGCATCCGAAATAAGAGGATCGATCACATTTCTAAGTCCAACCATAAGACCATAGAAATGAGCTTATATACATTACCGACCAAACTAATAGGCTTGAAATCTCTCACATCCGTATCCCCCCTTCTTAGGGATCAAAGTAATTAACGTGGCGTTCAGACTCCTCAGAAAGTAACCCCTATAAAAAAAACTCGCTGAAAACAACCATCACATCCACCCTGAGGACCTCCCAACAATGCTAAAAGAATGCCATAGTAAACACGTCCGAACCAGGCGCCTTACCACCGCACATCGACCTCAGAACCCGGGTAACCTCCTCATCTGTGAACATCCTTTCCAACTGAACCACCTCGTCTCCAGAGATGCTCGCCACTATAAACCCATCCATCTTCGGTCTCCAAGACTCCTCCTCCGTATACAACCTCTCGTAGAACTAACTGATCTCCCTACGAACTTTAATATCCTCGGTGAACTCCACTCCCCCCACTACCATCTTCCCCATGTGGTTAAAGCAGCGATGGGAGTTAGCCGCTTTATGAAAAATTTAGTGTTCTTGTCCCCTTCCCTAAGTCAAAGAGCCCTATAATTTTGCCTCCAACTCACCTCATCTTGAATCAAATGCTTCCCCACCTCCTTTATTTTCTCGACCCTGCCTTTTTCCTCGTTGAGAACTCGAATATTTTCCAGAATCTGCTCAATCACTCCCCCCACATTGCCAAACATATCTCTGTTCCACCGAATGAGATCTCCCTTGAGTCAAAATAATTTAGTCGCAAGTATGAAGTTCGCATTCCCCTCGACCTCATACCCCTACCACCACTCTTGAACCCTCCCAATAAAGTCCTCCTCCTTTAACCACATATTCTCAAATCTGAATGGGGTCCTCCCCCCGCCCCCCGAAACACTCTAGTAAAATAGGCGAGTGATCCTACGTCACTCGAGGAAGGCACTGAAAATAATTGTATAAACCTATTTGTTTACTACGTTATTAACAAAATGTTGAAGTTTAAGCAAACCTTGAATTAAACTCTTTGGTTGAAACTCTTTTCAAAAGAATTCACACAAGATGTGTGTAAACAGATTGAGTATGGATGTTAAATCTGGTAGTTGTTTACCTTAGGTTTTAAGATAAAAACCTATACCATGTCTTCAGTATGAAACCACAAATAAACAGTTAAGCAAATATTCAAGCAAATTAACACCAGATTTTAATGTGGTAAAACCCCAAATTAGGGGAAACATCCACAGCTCCCTCTATAGAACAAAATAAAAAATTCCACTAAAACAATCACAATATACAAGTTACAACATTAAGCATACTAATCAAGATCAGAAATCTATGTCAAGAAAATTGTCTACACGAGTTACTCCATTCTCAAAGGCTTCTGAATTGATTTTGATCTTCCTCCAGCAGCTTCCTTGATTTGTCCTTGCTTATGATTCCAGTGACTTTACCAATACCAAATATCTCAAAAGAACCACTAATTCTAAGTGTTCGTGTGAGAGTGAAAGTGTACGTGATGTCAACTAAATGCAGAAACGCAACTCACACCTCTCAGAATAGTTATACAACAAGTCCTATAAATTTATAAATCCACTATACGAAATTCACGACTGATTCAAGTTATTTTTTAAAATCAAATTCTTTTGAGATCAGATTCGATACCAGTCTTTCTTTAAAAATAAGATCCGAAATGTTTGAACCTTTAACATAAAACATTCAGATATGAGAATATCTTGAAAATCGAAGTCTCTTTTTTAAAATAATTTGAAAGTTAGAGAGTAGCTCTTAAAATATAAGAATACAAAACGGAAGAACCACTAGAGATAAGACAAAAACCTTAAGTTTTTCGTGAAAAATGTTTCTCAAGGCAAATATCATAATTTCTACAAAGAAATGTGAGATTTTCATAGAGACAGGATTCCTAAGAAAGATCTAAGTTGAAGAGTGTCTTCAACGCGAACAAAACCTCAACCATAACTTTTAGAACCCTAAAATCTAATTATGATGTCAGAATATTTCTGGCTTTTGAAACAGGAAAGTGTTTAGGTTTGTGTATGGAGGAAAACATTTGGGTTTCAATCAAAAAACAGGTTTTCTCTCCCTTGTCTCTTCTATCTTCTCTCTTTTCTCTCTTTCTCTCTCCTTCTCTCTCTAGTTTTTCTCCCAAAATGAGACGAATTGTAAAACTTCTCAAACTTTAACACATGGTCTCTTTATATACTAACCAAGAGAAGGATCGACAATGTCGAACCAAATTTACGACTGAGATTAGTTTTAACTCGTTGACTCTCAATCTAAGGGTGCAAAATAGGCGGTGAATATTGAGACACCCCGCTTAATAAAATATCGGGTGATCAATCCTTTACCAGATTAAAACAGGAATCTCATATGGTTCATTCTCAGCATCGCTGTCGAAAACCAAGTTAATTACTAATAACTTATTAGGCTGGCGTCAAAATTGTAATTAACCAATATTTTTAATCAAACCACTCAAGTAAAACAATCACAATAGTTTATGTACAACAGTTGACATGAAATAAAATAATCAAACTCTTGGTACAAAATAATACAACCAAATCAAATGCCGCACTAAAAAGGTGGTAAAAGAATAAATGAATAGAGTTGGGCTATCGGCCCGGGTGTTTTTTTTAATAAACCTCCTATCTAGATCTCAAGGTAGAACTGTCTAAAATAAACCTGATTGCATCCACATCTACAGCAACAAACGTCTCACTCGAAGGAATGATCATCCAGGTGTCCCTGTGTCTGGACACCTAATATATATACATATATAGGAAGAGATGGAAAATAGAGAAATGGGTCAGAGCCCGAGTTTTGAAAATATTTAGCAAGTGCTTAAATGCCATATTTTAAAATATGAAATCTCTCATATTTAAACTCGTATCGCACTCTCATGAGTGACACCTCACCCCTCTTCTACTAGTGCGCGCCTATTGCATACATTGAAACAACCTAGTTAAACTAACCTCTCTAACTAATCTCTTTCATCCATCTTCTAAATCCTCATAACTATCACCTACCTTGCGTGATATACCGTAAGTTATTATATAAGATTTTTGTTGACATAATCATCTATGTGATATATATAGTCCTTGCTTTTATATAAAACTATACCGTAACTTTCACTAGTTTAAAATATCATTTTTACTTTAACACAAAATAACCCTTATTATAAGTGGTTCTCGCTTGAACCTACAATTCACATTTGTATTACTTCGGATATAAAACTACCGGAAGAAGAATAGCATCTTATTCAATTTACACTTTACACCATTCAAGTTATATGATATCTCATATTCATATTCAAATTCAAGAAATATACTATAAATAACAAGTATATTTATACATATTTTACAATCATAAGTATAATAACCATCCCACCGAGCTATAACTCTAGGATGCAGTCTCAAAGTGCCCATCCATTTTCGGGTTTGCTCAAATTAACCCCGATGCCAAGTCAGACTCTCTCATGATCATGGTAGAAATACTAAACGGTGGAGGCGGTCATATTTCCTCCAGAAAGTGGGATAAAAATATCGCACCCATATGCAGGACGATATGACCTGGGGATATACTCTCCTTGCTCCGCAAGCCAGCAGATTCACCCACATCGCGCAACCTCCCTGGATAGCACTAGAGATATAAACATACATAAATATATCATTTGCATACCAATATATTTGTAAACAAGTCGTGTATATATATATACTGTAACAATACCCGTATATAATATAACATTCCTCAATATGCTCGAGCTATAATTGTCGAACTCTTATAGCTATAGCCAATACCCCGAATGTTCCCATTCATAATGGTATATAAGTATTCATACACTTAACATACTAAACCTACCAGTATTCTATTACTTAAGGTTTAACTTACACCTTAATCACTTTTAACGATTTTACATAAACCCGAATATACCAACTCGTAATAATCAAATAAGTATACTGGCAACTTATTTTATTTCCATAGGTGTCGCATCACCTATAATAATAGTCGTCAATAGACGTATAGGATAACCGCTCAATTCTCTTTAACCCATATCCTAAATTCCATCATAATCGCGTCCTAGGATTTACTCAATTACAATCGGCTCATATTTACCCTAACCGCATAAATATATCTACTTACGCTTGCCGAATAATTTTCTCGAATGTCTCTCGTTCTAAACATTCATTAGGTCCATACCTCGGATTGTACCTTTTACTAATCCAGGGTTCCCTCTTATTTACCCAAGGTTTACTCACACTTAATTCCAATAGCTAAGATTCCTAATATCACGTCTAGAATCCCCTACAAAAATCTCCAATTTGTAATTTAACTTCCCATACACTTAAGGGGAGAAAACTTCCAAATTCAGCAAAGGCGAATCGATTCGCCCCAAAATGCGAATCGATTCAAGATAGCGAATCGATTCTGTCTCAATCCGAATCGATTCTGAAAGTGCTCTGCAAGCAGATCCTCAAAGGCGAATCGATTCGGTCTCAAATCGGAATCGATTCGGCCTGAGACAGCCTTACAGGTCCCCTTATGATAATCGATTCGGTCTAGACCCGAATCGATTCGCCTTGTTCGGAGCTCACTATTTGGGCAATTTCATCTTCTCCAAAAAACCCAAATATCAACCCAGTCTCCATTTTGTGATTTCTAATCTCAACCAACAACACTATAATCACCCTAACACTGATTTATAACTAACACATCAATTAATTTGTAGTATTAAACCATTTCTCTTAGATTTGAACCCTAAAACCATTAAAATCCTAGTTTATCATTTCTTCCCATTTCTAACCTTTTCTACACACCATTAACATGGGTTTAACACTAGTAGTCATCAAGAGTTAACAATACATCAAGTTTCCCAAATTTATTTTAAGGGTTCTAACCCAAAAATCGTATAGTCTACCAACTATAATATGAGACACACACACAAAAGAATAAAGTAAGTAAACACTTTCCTCGTGGATAAAATTCGACGACCTCGAGCCGAATCCCGCTAAGTTTGGCCTGGAATCCCCTTTTTCTTCCTCGTTTTCCTTCCTTTCTTCTCTTCTTTCTTTTCTCTCTTTTCTTTCCTTTCTCTTCCTCTCTCTCGTGCCTTATAAGAGAGAAAAGGAGTTTATCTCCTATTAAACCCAAAAATGACTCGTTTACACAATTACGAGTCCCTACTAGTCCAAAAGTCTCCGAAACCCAAACATTACCTCCCGGATACTCTATTCTGACTATCTCAAATATTCCAAAACCATCCGTGCACTCGAAATCTCCATCCGAGTTACCTACCTAAAATTCACTAGTCATACCCAACGCTTCTCTACACGTGTTTCCTACAACGTAAACTATTTTCCGTCACTTAACCCAACTGCGACATGACATAAAAATATTTTAAGTCATTTACTCAATCCCCAAAGTAAATGTGACACACATAGCGGTTCGCTATGGATCCGGGTGTACTGGTCTCAACTCAGCAGGCGGATCGGTCCGGTCCCTTTAGCCGGATCGGTCCGGTGAACCGGATCGGTTCTTTTATCTGGTCCGGATCGGTCCGGTCCTCATAAATCAGATTCCTTCTTCTTTTGATCTTCGGATTTTGTTGATGACGATGTGATCTTTTCAACCATCAATCTTGTAACGGCGTATGACATAAGATATACATAAAGATGGACAAATTGTCCTTACAAATCTCCCCCTATGTCTATGCCGGAACAAACATAAAAAATCCGAATTATCAAGTATGAATAATGCCTATACAAATCTACCCTTCCATGAACCCAAAACTGAAAGAGGTACATATGACTAAGGCTGCATCGTGTGTTCTTCAATTCTTCAGGAATCTTCACGCTTTTCTCATCAGGGTGTGTATCATGGGATTATCAAGGATGTACCTACACACATGAGATAAAGCAAATACCAAGTGACGTATCGAGTTTGAAATGAGATAAACATAAGCATAATTTAAAATTTCAAAACTCCCCCATAATCAGATAATTCATTCTCCCCCTTTTTATGATGTCCCCAAATAAACAAATGAGAGAAATAAATCAAGTAATCAAGTACTGGGGTGACACAAGGCATAAAATCACACCATGAATGAACATAAAACAACCAAGTCGGTGATAGCGTAAAGGAATGGGTGTGAACAAAATTCGATAGGAAAATCAAAGCATACAAACATGACATATGTGCACGATGAATATTGGATATTCCTAACGAATGAACTCAAATGCTTCCTTTGGTGTAAAAGATTGGAAATATAAGACATTGACTATATCAAATCTACAAATCAAAACTCAAAGTGATTTTTACACCAATAACGTCCAAAATGATTTTCATGCTTTTTCAGGACTTTCAAGGAAGTGCAAACCCGTTTTTCAATCTCCAACTAAACTCCCTCAGATTTATATTTTTAATAGAGGTATACTAAATTCTCAAACTTTGGAGAATTGATGGTGAAAACCTAAATGGCCCATATTTGGCATGTATTGCTTTTTATTGCCTTTTCAATTTTTTTCGGGCTCTTTTAACCTCTTAGGACCTCGGATATTAAAATTCCTCCATTTTTTAGGTCCTTTTTAACGGTGGCTTTTGCGTAAAGGATAAGAATCAACTTTCGCAGCCCCTCCCCGTTATGAAAATATACACGCAGTCTCACCAAAACGGTTTTTACATGCAATCCAATCTTGTCAAGTTTTATCGCATTTTATACATTGTATAGACAGGATTGAGATGGAAACACTCAAGCCAACATGAGATTGACAAGTGCAACAATCAAATATAGCCGTGCATGTGTGCAATAAAGTATATAGGAGTCAAGCATGTAGGAAATATCACTAAGTACATCTCAAGGACTCCAATCAATGTTAAGCACATGGATGAAATGATGTAGCCTCTCAAATCTCTATCAAACAGACACATGGATATATGAAATGAAGTTGTGACTTGGCTATCTTAAATGCTCACCCATAAAAGGCAAATCTCTTTTTGAATTTTTCAAAAATTTTATCAAAATAAAATCTTTTTGTGTTTTTCTAAAAATTTTCTAAAAAGAAAATCCTTTTGTATTTTTCAAAGAATAATAAAAAAATACATAAAAGCTGTACAACAAAGCTATGGTACATATAAAACAGACTAGCAATAGGAAGCATATGATATGAACATGAAGAAGCATCATATTCTAGACATAGACCAACCCCTCAGTCAACTGTGCAAATCCCCAAAGACTTCCTAAGACTCTCAAATCTAAGGGCATCTAAAGGTTTCGTGAAAATATCGTCTAACTGACGGTCGGTAGGAACAAAACTCAGGGTTACGACATTCTCCTCAACTAACTCACGAATAAAGTGCTCGCGTAACCTGATGTGCTTTGTGCGCGAATGTTGGACAGGATTGCGGGATATGTGTATCGCGCTCGTGTTATCACAGGAAATGGTCATGGTGTCCTGTGAAATCCCATAATCCTCCAACATTTGCTTCATCCACATGAGTTGCGTGCAACAACTCCCGGCGGCGATGTACTCAGCCTCCGCAGTGGACAAAGAGATGGAGTTTTACTTCTTGCTCAACCAAGAGACAAGATCAGAACCAAAGTAGAAACACCCACCCGAAGTGCTCTTACATCCATCTACGTCCCCGGCCCAATCGGCATCCGAATAGGCGGACAAACGGTCATCGGTATCAAAGGAATACCAAATACCGTATGAGAGAGTCCCACTCACGTATTTGATAATACGTTTTAGAGCGAGTAAGTGTGACTCTTTAGGAGACGCCTGATAACGCGTACAGACTCCAACACTAAAGGCAATGTCGGGACGACTAGCAGTCAAGTAAAGAAGACTGCCTATCATACTCCGATAGTGGTACTCATAGGTGTACGAGCATGCTTAGCGGAGTCTAAACCAAATTTCTTCACTAGGTCTCTAGCATACTTGGATTGGGAGATGAACATCCCATCCTCTAGCTGACGAACCTGGAGACCAAGGAAGAATGTAAGCTCACCTACCATGCTCATCTCAAACTCATTTTTCATCTCCTCCTCAAAGTGGTGAGCATGCTGGGAGCATGTGGACCCAAAGACTATGTCGTCCACATAGACTTGGGCAACCAAGATAGCACCATCATCTCTCCTGACGAACAACGTCATATCAACTCCCCCTCTCTTGAAGCCACGGGCTAAGAGATAGGAAGTAAGCCTATCGTACCAAGCACGGGGTGCTTGCTTCAAACCATACAAGGCTTTCCTTAGATAGTAGACGTGATCCGGGTGCTTAGGGTCTTCAAACCCTTTTGGTTGTTCCACAAAAACCTCTTCCTGTAGAATGCCATTCAGAAAGGCACTCTTGACATCCATCTGATATACCTTGAAGTGCAGATGACATGCGATGGCGAGTAGTAAGCGGACGGACTCAAGCCTCGCTACAGGAGCAAATGTCTCCCCAAAGTCTACACCCTCTATCTGTGTGTAGCCTTGAGCGACCAACCTAGCCTTGTTTCTGGTTATGGTACCATTTTCATCCATTTTATTCTTGAAAATCCACCGGGTACCAATAACATTAGTATCACTAGGTCGGGGGACGAGTTCCCAGACATTGTTCTTCTTAAACTGAAGCAACTCATCATGCATAGCAGATATCCAGTGTTCATATTTGAGTGCTTCTTTGTGATTCTTGGGCTCGACTTTGGACGTGTAGCAATGATGACTAACAACGTTCTCTAGTTGAGCACGAGTCTTGACCCCTAGAGTGGGATCGCCAACAATGGCTGAAGGATCATGACTCTTGCGAACCCAAGCAGGTGTGTCCCCTAAAACAGGAATAGGGTCCACAGAGTGTGGGAGAGGAACAGGAAAATCACTGTCAGAACAGTCCTCATCCTCACACTGAAGGTTGGGATCAATAACCGTCGGGGGTTCATCATCTTGCACGGTGACGTTTATTGATTCCATAACCTTAGAGCTCTTCAGGTTAAAAACCCGGTACGCTCTACTGTTCGATGAATATCCTAGAAATATTCTCTCGTCGCTCCGGGAGTCGAACTTTCCTAATTGCTCTCTATCCCGTAGGATGTAGCATTTACTCCCAAAGACACGGAAATACGCCAGGTTGGGCTTCTTGCCGGTCCACAACTCATAAGGAGTGTGAAGTGTGTGTGGACGCAAGTACACCCTATTCACCGTGTGGCATGCAGTAGACACTGCCTCTGCCCAAAATCTCCTAGAAATTTTACGACCTAGAAGCATAGATCTAGCCATCTCTTGGATCGTTCTATTCTTTCTCTCAACAATCCCATTTTGCTGAGGAGTTCTCACAACAGAAAACTCATGTTTGATCCCAAGGCTATCACAGTACAAATCCACCTTTGCTTCCTTAAATTCAGTGCCTTTGTCACTACGTATTCTGTTAATAGTGACTCCGTGTTGATTTTGCAGGACACGGCACTTGGTCGTTAAAAATTCTACAGCATCGGATTTCTCTCTCAGAAAACCTACAATGGAGTATCTGGAGAAATCGTCCACCATCACGAGAATGTATCTCTTACCACCTAGACTCTCCGTGCGAGTAGGACCCATAAGATCCATGTGAATTAACTCAAGAACACGTGAGGTGGTAATGGAATTCAACTTCCTATGTGGACTACGAATTTGTTTTCCCAACTGACACGGTCCACAAATCATGGAAGTTGGCTTTCCAAGTGACGGTAAGCCACGTACTAGGTCCTTTTTGACGAAACGAGATAAGTCTCTAACGTTCACATGACCTAGACGTTGGTGCCACAGATCCATAGGAGTGATCGTGGCGCTGTTGCAGACAAGTGAGGATTTGGGCTCAGTCCCATAACAGTTATCCTCTGTCCTCACCCCTTGCACTAAAAGTTTACCGGCTTGATTATAGACCTTACAAGCTTCCCGATCAAACTTTACTGCAAAGTCATCGTCGCACAGCTGGCTGATGCTAAGAAGGTTTGCTTTTAAACCTTTGACGTACAGCACGTTCTCTAGCTTTGGAAATCCTGGTAACTCTACTGTACCTCGTCCTACTATGCTAGATTTGCTACCATCTCCAAAGGTGACTCTCCCATCATTATAATCCTCAAGATGGGTAAAATATGAGGCATCACCTGTCATGTGTCTGGAGCATCCACTATCAAAATACCACTGTGAGGTATTATGGGCTTTGAGAGCGACATGGACAACAAGGGCCTTTTTCTCTTTCTTAGGAACCCAAGAGTAGGTACCTTTTTGTATTCCCTTGTTGTTGTTGGTTTTAGCCGGAATGCGGGGCACATTCATTGATGGTAAGGTCATCCGTCGGAATTCCTTCATTAAAATCTGTGATGTGACGGCTAGAAACTCAACACGCTTTCTCAGACTGGCAAACTCATCAGTCTGATGTGGTGGAGCAAACGTACGTCGTGTCCGACCCAACTTATAGCAATCATCCCTAAGGTGTCCATTTCTTTTGCAATGGGAGCAAAAGTGCACAGTATTAGGAGGACCTTGGTTTGCTTTTCTTGGTCGAACTCTCCTTCTTGGTTTTTTATGACGGCCATAAGGAGTCGTAGTAAACTCAGGAATTGGTCCGGGTGCAATTTGGGACGTGGAGGCACCATCAAAACCTATTCCTTGCCTGTCACCAAAACCTAAAGCGGGACCGAGGAGCATCTTTCCCATCTTCCCAGATCTGTCCTCGATTTGTACCTTGACTTTCCTAGCTCTCTCAAGGTCATGAGTAAGCTGAGCAACAAGGGCTTCAAGTTTCTTTCGAGTCTCCAGGGAGGAATGGAGCTCACTCGTAAGACTAGCCACTTGTTTAGTCAAGTCCGCTTTCTCTTTCTCAAAACTGCTCTCTCTCTCTTTAAGCAAATTTTCTTTACTAACCCAGGCAGACTCTCTCTCTCTCATGGTGGTGCAGGTAGAGGACTCTCTCTCTCTCGTCTCTTCTAACTCTTCTTCTAACGCGGTGATCCTAAGAACTAACGCCTTGTTACGTTTTTTAGTTTTGAAAGACTCATTATATAACTCGGCGTAGGCGCGTTGAAGGTTACTCTCGTCCTCACTACCTTCCTCCTCTCCCTCACTCTCTTCGCTCTCGCTGTCGAGGTGTCCCTGTGAAGTAGCATCCTCATCGTCGTGAGATGCACTAGGAGTACTCACATGACTAGCCATGAACGCGGTGAAGTTACGCTCATGCGGTGACTCATCTCCCGAGTCAACCGACTCGACCTCACTGTCATCACTAAGGGTAGCATTAAGGACAGCTTTACCCTTTTCCCTATTCAGACGAGTGGCACACTCAAACGCTCTGTGTCCCTTACTGTCGCACTCAAAACACCTCTCACTGTCTTTAGGGGGTTCTTTGAAATCTTTCTTTTCAACCTTATTTTTCTGAAAATTCTTTTTAACATTGAAGTTTCCACCCTTTTTAAATTTCAGAATTTTCTTGAAGTTTTTAGCAAATAATGCCAAATCATCTAGGTCAAACTCACATTCAGAATCAGAATTTTCAATCTTTCTAGATGACTCGACTCTCTTTCTTGTCGACCCCTCACTTTTTCTCTCTTGGGCTTTAAGGGCAATTCCCTTATCTTTTGGCTTGGCAGATTTAGGAAACATGTCTATCTCATAAGTTTGTAAATCTCCTACCAGTTCTTCCAATTTTAGAGTATTTAAATTACCCAAGGAATTTAGCATAGTGACTTTAGGTATAAAACGCTTAGGAAGGGAACGAAGAATCTTTTTAACAACTCTAGCATTTGGAATATGTTCACCAAGATTATAGCTAGTATTAACAATGTCAGACAACCTAGCATAGAATTCATCGAAACATTCATTTTCATGCATGGTGATGGTTTCAAATTGAGTTGTTAAATTTTGCAATTTTGACTCTTTAACAGCATTTGTTCCCTCATGGGTAAGTTGCAAAACATCCCATGCCTCTTTTGACGTGGTGCACGTCATTATGCGTTTGAACTCATCAGGTGTGACAGACCCGGAAATAATACTTAGACCTTTAGAATTAAAAGATGACCATTTAAATTCATCATCAGTCCAAGAAATGTCAGGTTTCAAGTTGGTCACATTATCAACAGTCACGGTGGGAGGAGTCCACCCTCGTTCAACCAAAATCCAGACACGTTCATCAATGGCTTTTAAAGCCGACCTCATACGGGCTTTCCAATAGGCATAATTAGACCCGTCAAAAATAGGCATTTTATAATATGATTTCTCCATTTGAACACGCTCTTTTTCAAAAACAATTTATTTCAAAAAATTGATATCTTTAGAAAAATTTTGCGGAAGTAAGGAATACGCGATAGATTGGCGTAACCTGCTCTGATACCAATTTGAAAGAGTTGGCGCTTGCGTTCAAATAAGAAATAATATAATAAATACCATTTTTAACCCAAATTAACCCTAAGCATGCAACTAGGTGTGATTGAAACAATATGAAATCATGCAATAAATATTCAACACACAAAGTTTAAGGAAAAATCCCCCACAGGGGCAAAACCATTTGTATATCACTATAATTTGTAAAAGACGGTTTACAATCGGATTACAATGAAATACAGGTTGACTAAGAATTACCCTCGGGTATCGGATTCTATAGTCGCGGCTGGAAGAAACCCTTTCCAGTAGGGGTGGCGGCTGGAACTATCCCTGTCCAGTAGGGCTGCAATGAAGAGGAAGGAGCGGTCCACTTCACAAGGGTTGAACAACAGCAATGGTGTTCTTGGGTTACCAAAATTTTGATTCACATAGATATGGAAGATGTGTGAATCATGGGTATGAATCAATGGACTCAAATACCATGAAGGCCTTAGAGTTTGTCTACTCTGGAAATCGTGTATAAGCCTTCAGAAAACCAACTCCCCGATCGTGGTATAAATAAGAATTCATTTGCCCTAAAAAATCTCCACACGATCTGTTCGTGGTTATACTGGGCGGACCGGTGCGGGCCTTAGGCGGATCGGTCCGGTTAACTTGGATCGGTTCTTTTTCTGAAACCGAATCGGTCTGGTTGGCATCGGATCGGTCCGGTCCTTTAGGCTTTATCGGTTCGCTATGGATCCGGGTGTACTGGTCTCAACTCAGCAGGCGGATCGGTCCGGTCCCTTTAGCCGTATCGGTCCGGTGAACCGGATCGGTTCTTTTATCTGGTCCGGATCGGTCCGATCCTCAGAAATCAGATTCCTTCTTCTTTTGATCTTCGGATTTCGTTGATGACGATGTGATCTTTTCAACCATCAATCTTGTAACGGCGTATGACATAAGATATACATAAAGATGGACAAATTGTCCTTACAATTACATTCTCCCCCCACAACGAATTTCATCCCCGAAATTCGAATACGATCGGCACTACCCACGTAGGATCTCTAATCACACTTCATCCTGGTATCCCCGAGTCAAAAGGTACTAACCCAAATGGTACCCTACCATATACTCATTCACGGTACCCACCTATCTCGAGGCCTATGCTCTAATGCACTAGCTTAACAACAAGATTAACTAAATCACTATATGCTATAATACTACTTCGGTCATAAGATCAACTCTAACAACGATAAATTACACCTTGTGCTTTTATAATTGCATGTAACGAGAACGAGCCTATAATGACAGCTCTAACGTATTAATCCTATCAGAAAGCCGACACCCTAAGCGTCCATTCGCCTACCTCACGACTTCAAATTTCCTTCAAAAAGGAAACTACACTAGTGCTTGACTACTTTCGTCAGTCTTATGTCTTATCTCAGGCGTGCTAAGTCTGGTTGCCCTTATATAATTGGATTATTGCGTACCTCATACAACGTGCAATTTAACACACTCCAATTCCATTTATAATTTACCCAAAGCACCTACTTCAGCTTTATATACTATGTCTCTTCTATTTCAGATGGTATATAAAATCAACACACTTTCTCGGCCTGGTTCTAACACCTGGGTACTTCTAACCCGAATAATTCAAAATTTAGTTCTTCCTATATCAGCACCACTTGCCCCATTGGCTTTACTTCCTAGTAGTACTAAGATCGATATGTTTTCCTACACATGAAATGAGTATTATACTAACTATATCCCTAGCAGCCAAGACCTTTCTTAACTCCCGACATTAGCTCGGTTTCATGCATGGGACGTCTCGCAAAGCAAAATTCAAACAAGGAATCCTCCCGTTACACTACTTCCTCGCATCGTCAGTCATTAAGATATAACGACCTAAGGGACACCATCACGACATTCTAAATCCTATCTCATAACCATACTACCGCGCTTCTACCTCTATGTCCTTTCACTTCGATGAAATGGAAAGTCTAACTAATCGGGGCGTCTATACTCTACACAAAAGTTACGATCATCACACCCAAATATGTCGCCTTAGAATTTGCCTCCTAGCCACGACATGGCCATAAGCCTCGAATCAATTCCCTTAACCTTACCTTACCCACTTACTTGCCGTGTGAGACACATTAATGTTCTTTTCCATAGCACTTCCACTTCTATTAGCCTTTAATCATCACATTCTCATCTAATTTATCATCAAAACCACATCCTAGCTGATAATAATATTTTTTCACTCCCGACGTCGTTAAGGTTCGTGCGTGGAGTGTCTCGCAGGCTAAATCCAAACAAGGAACCCCTCTGATACACTACTACTTAACTTTATTGATCATGGAGGTCCGTTAGCTTCAAATATGCAACCGAGAAAATACCATCCCATCTACCAACAAAATATGGTCAGAGCTCCTAATTTTGTCAAGGAACCATAACACAAGCACTTGCACTAACACTAAGTCCTTTGCGAAACAACAATAAGCTTAAACTCGCTACTTAACGCTAAAACCTGCATACCTTAAATCATGTATATAAGGTCCCCATGCACTAAAATCATGGTAATGAAACATCTACTCATTGAAGTTTCATGTAAACATATAATAAGGACGAGCTCAACCCGTATCCAGGTGAGATATCGCAAAGCAACCAGTTCTACCCTGGAACCGTGGGTACGATAGCCTTGCAATCACTATCGCGCCGACCAATCAAAAACATATTATGTATAACACATATAAAACGAGTAGTGCAAGCCCAAATATAAGCTCAATATACCAACACCCTCTTTCCCAACGAATGAAGAAAAATAGTACCCCACTATCACGGAAAAACATATAAATATACCCTCTATAATATTACCGATACTAGCACAAAACTCGAATCACGCACATGAATCTAGGGTTAACAAAATACTGTGACGCTATCTAGACGCATAAAATATACCTCATTCATCTGAGGTGAAACTCATAACAATAGCTTCGCAAATCTCCCAGATTGCTCCAATTGGTTTCCACACATAGTACACTTGCCTTAGACAAACCCAAAAACTACTTTGATCAATGCCTCCTTCTAGGCACCCTACTCTTGTCCTTAAACTCATACCGGGAAAGGTTAAAGCGTGTGGTTGTACGCTCCACATTACAACATTCCCCATCAATGGCCACCCTGACCATTTTAAGGTTATTAGTATCTCGAACTCTATAGCGTCGATCCTGACGATCACCTTCATAGTTACCTTAACTCCTACAACTAAAAGGAAACATACTACCGGCCTTAACTGCCATGTTTTAATGAATCCCCAAGTGGATGTCCACCTGTGGGGTTTCACGAACATAACTTCTCCATAAGTGTTAGCAACACTTACTAGTGATACTATCATTCCACTTAAGGACTCTCTCCTCGTTGTACCTACCTTAATTCGGTACAAAGTTTACTTATCCATTTACTCTTTATTCACTTTCGACCTCTGACCGACCCTTATGTGAATAATTTAAAAACTACACTCTCCCCAAGTCTGGTAAATTGAAGGAATTCGCGGTTAAAATCATCCGTAAGATTCCTCTATGAGCAAAACATCCTGCACCTTCAAATATGGTGACCATCATTCCCACCATTTCAATATTGCTCCAACGAGTGAAAATTTTTTACTCAAATTTTCACATCTGGCCATTTTTATACCCCGCTCTAAACCAAAGCTTCTGAGCCTTCTACTTCCAGTGAATAACGTTACACTGACTTCGTATAACTTAAACTTCAACGTAGGTCCTTACCAAAAACCTTCCAAACTTTTTCCCAATTTAACTGCACTAGGTAATTCAAGTTTAGCACCACTCTCTACTATAGCGGTACGTGGATAATTATAACTACTATACTTTAGTAGTCGTTGCAGCAATCCTTGATAATGACACAAGGGGAGTGACCTCTACTTCGGTCCTCATCCTCATCCCCAACTTCAACTTACATCTCCTACTAAACCCCGCCTCCTGCTGCCCTCGCAACGGCCTTCCCTGGTCGCCCTTCGTCGATCAACACACGAATCTCACCCGAGCATGCAAAAGATTTACTATAATCTTACATAATAGCAGGAGAACAAAATTTCACAATAGGAAACAACAACCCTAATCATAAGGCCCTATTCAAATAGAAAGCAAAGTTGAAAACGTAGTACGTTCGCACAGATTCCTAAGGACACTAGAACCTGATGCTCTGATACCATCTGTGACACCCCGCCCAATAAAATATCGAGTGATCAATCCTTTACCAAATTAAAATAGGAATCTCATATGGTTCATTCTCAGCATCAGTGTCGAAAACCAAATTAATTACTAATAACTTATTAGGCTGGCGTCAAAATTTTAATTAACTAATCCTTTTAATCAAACCACCCAAGTAAAACAATCACAATAATTTAAATACAATAACTGAAATGAAATAAAATAACCGAACTCTAGGTACAAAATAATACAACTAAATCGAATGTCGCACTGAAAAGGCGGTAAAAGAGTAAATGAATGCAGTTGGCCTATCGACCCGAGTATTTTTTTTTAATAAACCCCTTATGTAGATCTCAAGAATAGAAACGTCTGCGATAGCAAACGTCCACTACACCAAATCTGTCAAATTGTCACGGTCATTGAACTTGACAAGTTGGACTTGTCAAGGTCAATAACCGTGACAATTCTGGGGGTGACAAATATTTTTATCACAGACTTGTCACGGTCATTGACCGTGACAAGTTCGTTAGAATTATCACGGTCATATCACGGGCCTTGATCGAGATAATCTTTTTCACGATTAAGAACCGTGACAAAATCGTGACAGTGTTTAAAAAATTGTCACGGTCAATGACCGTGACAATTTTGGGAAGAATTGAAAAAAAATCTGATGGGCACTATGGCCACTGCCACTGCCCAGCAGTATATATGTACCTGTTATAGCAACGTTGTACCTGTTCAAATATTATATATCCAGATCAAATAGAGATAGTGCAAATATACATTCAAAATAGAGAGAATGTGCATCACCATATAATTCAAATGTAATAATTTAAAACAATTCAATTCAAACTTAAATCAATGTCACTAAATGTCTGGGGTATGGTTAATGCTGAGGAGATGAGTAGGCCACACGATATACAATTAACACATCCACTAATATACATCGTGTCGCATTGTTCGCGCAACCACAATTGGGAGTTCTCCTTCCTGGGAATCATATGCATGACGAGCACCCTGGACTCGATGTCTTGAAGCTCACGTCCATGAACTAGTGCACCCTGGACGATATTCGGGTCCCTCAACCCCTGCCCTATCCGTTGGCCATCAAATATGTCCATTATAAACACGCTCGTCCAACCAAGTGTCGACATCGGTCTATTGAAGGGAGCCAAATAGGGAAGTGGATCATCAAAGTCCGCACGTATTGGCGATGAAGCAGCGAGGTCCACATCCTCGTCCTCATCCTTCCACACCTCCTCCTCCCGCACCTCCTTCCGCACCGCCTTCTCCTTCCCTTTACCCTTACGGTTTCTTCCCAACGAACGCTTCACGAATGAGTACATATCCTGGACCGTCGCCTCCAAACGGGACAACTTCGCGTCATGTGAATCCACCTTTCGAGCCAACCCGGTGTCGCTCGTCTCCAATACGATGATCCTAGATTTGGCCACCCATGAGCTCACCCCCTTGTCCTCTCCTTGTGATCAAAGGCAAGCACTTGGCTGAGTGCGTTTGTGGACAAAAATTCCTTGTCGGCATCAGACTGCGACTCATGCACTTCCTTAAGCCTTGCCTGAAATGACAAAAAGCACATGATTAGTAAAATAAGTAAGTTAAAAAATTATAACGTAATGAATTAAAAGAAGACATGCAAATATATACAATTACTACAAATAAAAATGAATTATCACTGTTAAACACCATCCTAGCCTTAATACCTAGCATCATCATCCTCACCTTAATACCTGAAGGAGACATTTGCTGTAAAAAAATGTTATTAGTACATATCAAAATGAATTAAAAGAAGACATGCAAATATGTACAATTACTACAAATAAAAATGAATTGTTACTGTTAAACACCTCCCCCCCCCCCCACCCATCCCTGCCCCCCCCCCCCCCACCCACCTTGCCCCCCCCCCCCCCCCCCCAACCCCCACCACTAACTTCAAACAATCAAGGTTGTCATAAATGCCCAAAAACGACCTCCTGCAGCTATTCCTTTCGTAGCAAAATTAAATGACAAAGTAATGGGCAACCATAGTATGCTAATCATAACTGTACATTATCCATAACTTATTTTTAATTGACACACCAAATGATCATTAGATAAATAAGGTTTAAAAATCTTTCTTAAAGGCTTAATAAATGATAAAAATATTGTACCAATGTCATTACTAACAGTCCAAGTAATGTGAACTAATAGTGA
The DNA here is from genome assembly GCA_949130495.1 of Sambucus nigra. Classification (NCBI taxonomy): domain Eukaryota; kingdom Viridiplantae; phylum Streptophyta; class Magnoliopsida; order Dipsacales; family Adoxaceae; genus Sambucus; species Sambucus nigra. The sequence continues at coordinate 724,266,851 of OX422211.1, forward strand.
ATCATTATTGGTTATTATTAATACTAACAGGTCACTTCTTTCATATTTGTCTTGTACTTATTGATGCACAATGTATACATGTCTCATGATAATATAGAGCAGAGTATATTTTCTCCACAATTAACATCTTACATGAGTTAGCACCATAGTCGGAATCCTTAAGAGCGTATGTAAAGTTATGCAAAAGGAATATTTATTTTTAGGGTTAATAAAATATATGTCCCTTAAGTTTGGTGGTGGGTCCCTGATGTTTTAATTTTCCCAATCGAGCCCTCTAATTATCATATTGTTTTAATTTCGTCCAAATTTAAACATAAAATTAACTCCTCTAATGAACTTGGAACATGTCACTCACGTTAGGAACCTAATTAAGACTGAACCAACTTTAGGGGACAGTTTTACATAAATCACTATCTAATGTAATTTTAATGATATTTTTTCATATTTTAATTTTATTACAATTAAAATAGAGATTTTTTCAAATTTCAAATTCATATTTATAGTTAATTAACATCTCTCGGACTATATGGGTATTAAATAATAACAATAATAATATTGAAGTCAATCTAACACACCTTCATGTCTTAAATAACAACAACAATAACAACAACAACAACAACAACAACAACAACATTAGATAGTTATTATTTAATACTCACCCCCCACCCTGCCCCTCCCACCCCCTACCCCCACCCTGCCCCACCCCCATACCACCCACCACACACGCACACACACACACATGCACAACCCCCCTCCCCACCCACCACACACGCACACACACACATACACACACACACACGCACATATATACACAAACACACACATATATATATACACACACACACATATATATCTATAAATGGAAGAGAGAGAGAGAGAGAGAGTAACCTGAAAGTAAAGAGAGAGAGAGAGTAACCTGAAAGTAAAGAGAGAGAGAGAGAGAGAGAGTAACCTGAAAGTAGAGAGAGCAGCAACGTAGAGAGAGAGAGAGAGAGAGAGAGAGAGAGAAAAAGGAGGGAAGAACGGTGGGGGAAAAAAAGGGAAAGGGTTTTTAACTGCGACATTTGTCACGGTCGTGTCACGGTCATTGACCGTGACAACATTATAAGAATTGTCACGGTCAATGTCCGTGACAAGTTCGTGACAAATATAATAGTCACGACCTTGTCACAATCAATGACCGTGACACAAAACGCGTGTTTTGTGTCACGGTTATTGACCATGACAAGGCTAAGCGCTGGAAGGGTGACAATTTATCCATTTTGGTGTAGTGGTCTGACTCGAAGGAACCATCATCCAGGGGTCCCTGTGTCTGGACACCTAATATATATACATATATAGCAAGAGAGGAAAAATAGAGAAACGGGTTAGAGCCTGAGTTTTGAAAATATTTAACAAGTGCTCAAATGCCATATTTTAAAATATAAAATCTCTCATATTTAAACTGGTATCCCACTCTCATGAGTTCCACCTCACCCCTCTTCTACCAGTGCATACCTATTGCATACATTGAAATAACCAAGTTAAACGACCCTCTCTAACTAATCTCTTTCATCCATCTTCTAAATCCTCATAACTATCACCTACCTTGCGTGATATAATATGTTATACCGTAAGCTATTACATAAGATTTTTGTTGATATAATCATCCATGTGATATATATATAGTCCTTGCTTCTATATAAAACTATACCGTAACTTTCACTAGTTTAAAATATCATTTTTACTTTAACACATAATATCCCTTATTATAAGTGGTTCTCGCTTGAACCTACAATTCACACTTGTATTACTCCGGATATAAAACTACCGGAAGAAGAATAACATCTTATTCATTTTACACTTTACACCATTCAAAGTTATATGATATCTCATATTCATATTCAAGCAATATACTATAAACAACAAGTATATTTATACCTATTTTACAATCATAAGTCTAATAACCATCCCGCCGAGTTATAACTCTAGCATGCAGTCTCAAAGTGCCCATCCATTTTCGGGTTTGCTTAAATTAACCCCGATAGCAAGTCAAACTCTCTCATGATCATGGTAGAAATACTAAATGGTGGGGGCGATCATATTCCCTCCTGAAAGTGGGATAAAAATATCGCACCCATATGTGGGACGATATAACCTAGGGATATACTTTCCCTCCTCCGCAAGCCAGGGGATTCACTCACATCGCGCAACCACCTTGGATCATACTAATATATTTATAAATAATTCGTACATATATATATATATATATATATATATATATATATATATAATGTAACAATACCCGTATATAATATAACATTCCTCAATATACTCGAGTTATAATTGTCGAACACTTATAGCGATAGCCAATACCCCGAATGTTCCCATTCACAATGTATATAAGTATTCATACACTTAACATACTAAACCTACAAGTATTTTATTACTTTAGGGTTAACTTACACCTTAATCACTTTTAAGGATTTTACATAAACCCGAATATACCAACTCGTAATAATCAAATAAGTATACTGGCAACTTATTTTAGTTCCATAGGTGTCGCATCACCTATAATAATAGTCGTCAATCGACGTATAGGATAACCGCTCAATTCTATTTAGCCCATATCCTAAATTCCATCCTAATCGCGTCCTAGGATTTACTCAATTACAATCGACCCATATTTACCCTAACCGCAAAAATATATCGACATACGCTTGCCGAATAATTTTCTCGAATGTATCCCATTCTAAACATTCATTAGGTCCATACCCCGGATTGTACCTTTAACTAATCAACGGTTACCTCTTCTTTACCCAAGGTTTACTCACCCTTAATTCCAATATCTAGGATTCATAATATCACGTCTAGAATCCCCTATAAAAATCTCCAATTTGTGATTTAACTCCCCATACACTTAAGGGAAGAAAACTGCCAAATTCAGCAAAGGCGAATCGATTCGCCCCAGAATGCGAATCAATTCGGGATAAGGAAACGATTCGGTCTCAATCCGAATCGATTCGGAAAGTTCTCTGCAAGCAGGTCCTCAAAGGCGAATTGATTCGGTCTCAAATTCAAATCGATTCGGCGTGAGACAACCTTACAGATACCCTTATGCGAATCGATTCGGTCTAGATCCGAATCGATTCGCCATGTTCGGACCTCGCAATTTGGGTGATTTTATCTTCTCCAAAATACCCAAATATCAACCCATTCTCCATTTTGTGGTTTCTAATCTCAACCAACAACACTATAATCATCCTAACACTGATTTACAACTAACACATCAATTAATTTGTGGTATTAAACCATTTCTCTTAGATTTAAACCCTAAAACCATTAAAATCCTTGTTTATCATTTCTTCCCACTTCTAACCATTTCTACACACCATTAACATGGGTTTAACACTAGAAGTCATCAAGAGTTAACAATACATAAATTTTCCCAAATTTACTTTGAGGGTTCTAACCCAAAAATCGTATAGTCTACCAACTATAATATGAGATACACACACAAATGAATAAAGCAAGTAAACACTTGCCTCGTGGATAAATTTCGACGACCTCGAGTCTAATCACACGAAGTTTGGCCCGAAATCCCCTTTTTCTTCCTCTTTTTCCTTCCTTTCTTCTCTTCTTTCTTTTCTCTCTTTTCTTTCCTTTCTCTTCCTCTCTCTCGTGCCTTATAAGAGAGAAAAGCAGTTTATCTCATATTAAATCCAAAAATGACTCGTTTACATAATTGCGAGTCCCTACTAGTTCAACAGTCCCCAGAACCCAAACACTATCCCCGGATACTCTATTCTGACTATCTCGGCCATTCCAAAACCAAACGTGCACTCGAAATCTCCATTCGAGTTACCTAACCAAAATTCACTAGTCATACCCAACGCTTCTCTACACGCATTTCCTACAACGTAAACTATTTCCCGTCACTTAACCCAACTGCGACATGACAAAAAAATATTTTAATTCATTTACTAAATCCCCAAAGTAAATGCGACACACATAGGATAATCTAACACTTATTAATCCAGAGTTTACTATTCACATTAATCCTATAATTACTAAATTATGCCCACTTATGTAATTTAAATATCCATAAAAGTACGGGGTATTACAAATATATAATTATTGATTGGGTCGTTTGGATAGCATGGGGATTGTAAACAACACATGAATACCATAGATAAAATATAATCAAGGGTTGCAATTGAGTCTTAACTCTAAGACACAGAACTAACACAAATCGCATCGATATATAGCCTGGTCTAGATGAACTAACAGACGCGTGTTTTTTGAACTTTTTGAAATACAAATTCCTCCCCCAGAATTCTCTAGTGCATTTGGATTCTACCCTAAACCAATTTTTAGAAGAAAACAATAATTATATTTTAAACCCCAAACATTTAAAATCACATTTTAATTAATTTAAAAAATCATTTAAATGTTTTAAAAAAAATAATTTGAGTGATTTAAAAATGTTGAAAAAAATCTTAAAATTTATATAACCATTGTGCACACATAATAATACATATATACAATGATTGTGTCCTAATTGTGGGTTCTTGAGAGTAATACTTCCCTTTGATGATCATATGAGGTTCTTGGACTGATTCTCCATCTTGTAGCTTGCATTCTTTGAGAGAGAGCAACTCTAAAAAATCTAATCATATTTTGTCTTAAAATCCAAACTAGTTGGAACTCCTATATAGTACAGACTCAAGTAAGGCAATCATAAAGTCTGTTCTCAATCTCCCCTTTGGATATTAGAGACAAAATTTCGTTGAATAACCTGTACTCATGGGTAAAAAGTAAAAATCCTAGATTTCCTGTACAAAGAGTCTAACTACCCTTTCCCATCCTAGAACCGAAAATAAGAGGAAATAAAATACATTACTCAACTACAATACAGACCACTACCCTAATAAATAGGACAAGCTATATAGACGGGTCTGAAAAATGCCTGAAAAGGTAAACATTCAGAGACATATTAGTTGAGTTAGCATAAAATAATATGAGATTTATCAGCCAGGTACTCAAGTTCTTCTCCCCCAATTTTTCTCAAATATACAAGTGGATAAAAAGATATAAAACGGGAGAATATGAAATATGATTTGAACACAAACAATATTATAAACAAGGGCAGATTCAAGGTTCTCCTACATTAAGTAGATGTTAGGACGCATTTTTTGTCATAAGAGAAACGTCCGTGCCCTAAATCCTTATAAACCAATTATTAGCGAGAAACTACCGAGGTTATAATTGTTATGCATAAGTGATTTACGTGAGAACTATCATACCTATTACTTTTTGAAGGTATTCAAATCTAATATTATCAAGAGGTTTTGTAAATAAATCAACTAACTATTTTTTCGTATTAAGATACTCAATGTCGAGTTCTTTAGATTTTACAAGATCACGAATGAAATGATGTCTAATTTTTATGTGCTTAGTTCGTGAGTGTTGTACAGAATTCTTAGATATATTTATGGCACTCTAGTTATCACAATACATGGTAAATTTTTCTTCAATAATACCATAGTCACTAAGCATTTGTTTGATCCGTAAAAGTTGGGAATAACAACTACCTGCTGCAATGTATTCGGACTCGACCGTAGATAGAAAGATATAATTTTGTTTCTTACTACTCCAACCTACTGAATTATTTCCTATGAAATAGCAGGAGCCTGTAATACTTTTACTATCGTTCGAGCACCTTGCCCAATCGGCATCAGTGTATCCTACAATAGAACTTGTGGTGTCCCTGATATACCAAATACCATAGTTTTGTGCACCCTTAACATATTTAATAATTCGTTTGACACTCAACATATGAGTTTCTTGGGAGAACATTGGTATCTAGTGCAGACACAAATGGGGAAAGAAATATATGGTCGGTAAGAAGTAAGGTATATCAAACTCCCTATCATACTCCTATAAAGGGTCGGGTCAACATCTTTCCCTTTTTCTTCTTTAGATAATTTTGTTGACGTGCTCATAAGTGTACGTGCAGGTTTAGAGTGTTCTAACCCAAATTTTTTAATGAGATCAAAGGCATATTTAGATTGAGTAATGAATAGACCATCATCAAATTTTTTACTTGTAAACCTAAGAAACACTGTAATTCTCCTATTAAGGACAGCTGAAATTCAGAATGCATGATATTAGAAAATTCTTTTACTTCCTTAGTGCAAGTTGATCCAAAAATGATATCATCAACATAAACTTGGGCAATTTAAACGTGTTTGTTTGTATATCTAACAAATAAGGTTGGATCGTTTCCCCCTCGATTAAATCCATGAGAGACTAAGAAGGTAGATAGTCACTCATACCAAGCTCTAGGAGCTTGTTTCAAACCGTATAAGGCCTTGTTAAGTCTAAAGACGTGATCAGGATATGCAGGATTAGTAAAACCTTTAGGTTGTTCTACGTATACCTCCTCAGTTAGAATTCCATTTAAACATGCGGACTTAACATCCACCTGTAAAAGTTTGAATTGTAAATGACATGATATGGCTAAAAGGAGACGAACTGACTCAAGGCGAGTAAGAGGAGAAAAATTTTCGTCAAAGTTAATTCCCTCTATTTGTGAGTAACCTTGTGCTACCAACCTAGCGTTATTTTGAATGACCTTATCATTTTTATTTTTGAAAATCCATCGAGCGCCGATAACCTTCTTAATTTTTGGCCTAGGAACAAGATACCAAACATCATGACTCTGAAACTGGACAAGCTCTTCTTATACAGCATTGATACAAAATGAGTCACAAAGGGCATCATTTACATTTTTCGGGTCTACAAGATAAACGAAACATGAAAACTGAGCTACCTTATGAATTTGGGATCTAGTTCTAACTAGCTCGAAAGTATTACCAACAATATTTTCAATAAGATGGTCTTTAGAAACCCAAGTTGGTACGGAGGGACTCTTAGGTGGCAGTCAATCAGTTACCTCTGGAGAAACATGAGTAAAATTTATTTCTTCATCATCAAGGGAAACTGGTTGACTGACACTACTTTCAGCACCGGTGTCATTTACAATTACATTAAAAGATTCCATAATGACTTTGGTTTGATAATTAAAAACATGAAAGCCCTAATTATTTGAGAATAACCAAGAAATATTTCTTTCTCTCCTTGGTTGTCAAACTTTGAAAGATGTTTTCTATCTTTACAAACATAACAAACACTACTGAAGGTTTTAAAAGGTTTTACGTTTGGCTTTTTGTAGAACCAAAGTTCATATGAAGTTCATTTGGAATTCTTCCTAAGGTATACATGGTTAATAATATAACAAGAGGTTTGAACGACTTCAGCCCAAAAATACTTATGTAGATTCTTTGCGTGTAGCATCACCCTATCCATCTCTTATAAGGTCCTATTTTTTCGTTCAGCAATACCATTCTGCTGAGGTGTCTTAGGCACACTAAACTCATGTTTATAACCATTGCATATATAATATTCTGCAACACCAGAATCTTTGAATTTTCCACCTTTGTCACTTCTAATGCGACATACTTGGGTGTCATTATCATTCTCTATTTTTAAAAGAATTTTTAAGAACTCACTGAAGGTATCAAACTTATTTTTCATAAAAGCAACCCAAGGTATACTGTGTGTAGTCATCAACAATAACAAGTATATAGTTGTTACCACAGAAGCTGGCAGTTCTAAAAGGACCCATAAGGTCCATGTGGATTAATTCCAAAGGTTTTGTAGTTAAGACATCTTTAACTTTCTTGTGAGGAGATTTACTTATTTCCCCTTCTTAACAAGGATCACAGATGGGATTAAAATAATTCTTGATTTTTGGCAATCCTCTAACTATTTCTTGGGAACTTAACCTTTGAAGATTATCAAAATTCGTATGTACCAATTGATTGTGCTATAGATCATCATCGTCTAATTCCGGAGACTTGATAAGATTCAGACTTAGGAATTACTGTGTAATAGTTATCCACATTTCTGTTTCTTGTTAAAATACAGTTCCCTTTTTCATCCACAATTTTGCAATCAGTTTTTAAAAAGTTAACTGTGTGATTGGAATCACAAAATTGAGATATGCTCAGTAGGTTAGCCTTGAGACCTTTAACTAGAAGAACATCATTTATTTTGGGGATACCTTCCTCAGACAATGTTCCCTTACCTATGATCTTAGACGAAACTCCATCACCAAACACAACACTACCTCCAAAAAAGTCTGTTTTGTTTGTCAATTTAGTTTCATCTCCGGTCATATGTTTCTAACATCCAAAGTCAAGGTACCAACCATATGAAGTGTCATGTGCCTTAAAAGCAGATATGAAAATATTGCACTTGAGCTGGGGTAACAAATCATCTTTTCTAATCCAAATAGGCCTGATTTTTAAATTTGTATTGGCCTTTGATTTATAAAAGTTTTGTTGGGTCTTTCTAAATGGTTTCTTCTTAGATTTAGATCCTCCCTTATTTTTATAGTTAGAGTTATGAGAGGTTTGTCTTTGGAGAACATAAGTATTCGTACTCTTTATAAAATAGTTAAAATTTTGAAAAGTAGGTGTATACAGTCTCTTTTGTAAACATTCAGCAATTGTGTGGCCATAGACATCACAGTACGAACAGTACTAGTGTGTGGAGGACTTGACTTTATTTCTAAAGTCTTTAAATATTATTTTTCCCTTATTAGGTATGGTTGTCCAAATGTCATTGGTCTTAGGTTTTTGACGTTGGTCTCTAATAGGAGGACATACATACTTAACTAAACCATTAGATGTAGGTTGTTGAATACAATCACTTTGTTTTTCCTTAGAGACATTTTATGAAAAAAATATTTTTGAGTATTTCGTAAATTCTGGCCTTGTTTGATAAAAGTAACATTTTCAGGAGAAACAGTTTTACTGGTGACTACCTTTTCTCCAAAACCTAGGACAGATTTTTCTTCAGAATCAAACTTACTTCCTACAGCAATTTCTTTATAGGTTTTCAATTTAGTTTCAAAATGTAAACATTTTTTAAAAATATTTGAATTTTTTGTTTTGATTCTTCAGATCAATTAGAGTAGATTTATATATTTGCTCTAAAACATAGTTTTTTTGCATCTATTAGCATTGTGTCCCATTCTACCACATCTATGACACTTCACATATTTTATGTCAATCATAGGTTTATTTTTGTCATGGGACTGTTTTTCATTGTGTCTATCATGAGGTATGTGATTTTGATTGCCTTGATAACTTTGTCTGCCTTGTTTAGAAGCTACAACATTTCTGAATTTGATTATCTTTTTTAAATGTGTGCTCATAAGATCTATTTTATTATCAAGATGATCCAAATCACAGTCATCATTGAGTCAAAGTCAAAGTCAAAGTCTAATGGAATCATTTTAGGAATTGGCATTTGTGATGAAGACATAATATTGGAACTAGTAGACCTCTTATTTTGGGTAGCCAATTTCTTTTTAAATTCTAACTCCATTTCTACGTCCTTAATTTGCTACTTAGCAATTACTGAATCAGGTTTGGGTTGTCCATTTCTTCTATAGCATATCGTTTATTGTTAAATTTATCAGGTAATGACCTAAGGATTTTTTTAATAATTTCTTTTCTACAATAGGTTATACCATTAGCATGCAGTTTAGTGAAGATATCAGTTAACCTTATGTAAAAATCATCAAACGTTTCATTATCATATATATTCAGTGTATTGTACTGTTGGACTAGCATTTGGGTCTTTCCCGCCTTAACACGTTCATCACCCTCATGAGCAGTGACTAGAGTATCCCAAGCCTCTTTAGAAGTAGAGCAGATAGATATTCTTTTGAACTCATACTCATTATTGGACATAAAGATAGTATTTTTTTCCTTTATTATTATCTAGAGAGATTTTTTTCTCTTCCTTGGTAAATTCGCTAAGACTTTTCTTAACACTTTTAGGGATGGTTTCAAACAAAGGCTTAGTAGGATGTTCATAACCTTTTTCAATCATTTCCCACACATCATCACCAAGTGTTCCTTGAATGAAAGAAATCATCCATACTTTCCAGTAGGAGAAGTTATTTCCGTCAAAGAGAGGTGGACGTGAGAGGTTATCTAACTTCTCAAATCGTTCATCCATATCATAAAAGATTTTGAAAATAATTTATGGAGTTTCAGGGTCAAAATAAATTTTGATAAACCCGCTTTGATACCACTTGAAAATAATAGTATAAAACTATTTGTTTACTACGTTATTCACAAAATGTTAAAGTTTAAGCAAACTCTGAATTAAACTCTTTGATTGAAACTCTTTTCAAAAGAAGTCACACAAGATGTGTGTAAACAGATTGAGTATGGATGTTAAATCTGGTAGTTGGTTACCTTAGGTTTTAAGATAAAAACCTATATTATATCTCCACTATGAAACCACACATAAATAGTTAAGAAAATATTCAAGCAAATTAACAACATATTTTATCATGGTAAAACCCCAAATTAGGGGAAACATCCACGGGTCCCTCTACGGAGCAAAAAAAAAATTCCACTAAAACAATCACAATATACAAGTTACAGCACTAAGCATGCAAATCAAGATCATAAATCTAAGTCAAGAAAATATACCTACACGAGTTACTCCACTCTCAAAGGCTTCTGACTTGATTTTGATCTTCCTCTAGCAGCTTCCTTGCTTTGCCCTTGCTTCTGATTCGAGTGACTCTGCCAACAACAGATCTCTCGAAAGAACCACTAATTCTAAGTGTTCGTGTGAGAGTGAAAGTGTACGTGATGTCAACTAAATGCATAAATTAAACTCGCTCCTCTCGGAATAGTTATACAATAAGTCCTATGAAGTTACAAATCAACTATATGAAATGCAAGACTAATTCAATTTATTTTTGTAAATTAGGTTCTTTTGAGATCAAATCTGACACCAGGCTTTCTTTAAAAACAAGATCCGAAATGTTTCAAACTTTATTTCTTTACAAATTTATTTCACAAAATGTTAAATATATTCAGTGAAACATAAAACGTTCAGATCTGAGAATATCTTGAAAATCGAAGTCTCTTTTTCAAAATAATTTGAAATTTAGAGATAGCTCTTAAAATGTAAGAATAAAAAACAAAAGAACCACTAGAGGTAAGACCAAAATGCTAAGTTTTTTATGAAAAATGTTTCTCAAGGCTAATCTCACAATTTTTACAAAGACATATGAGATTTGCATAGAGACAGGTTTCAAAAAAGAAATCTAAGTTGAAGAGTGTCTGTTATATGAATAAACCCTCAACCACAACTTTCAGAACCCTAAAATCTAACTGCAAGGTTAGAATATTTGTGGCTTTTAAAATAGGAAAGTATTTAGGTTTGTGTATGGGAAAACATTTAGGTTTCAGTCAAACGAACACGTTTTCTCTGAGAACACACTATATATTGACTTACTTGAGTCTGTATATATAGGCGTTCCAACTAGTTTGGATATATAAACAAAATCGGTTAGTATAGCTTGAGAACTCCATCTCCTCAAAGGTACATGCTATATGAAGAAATCCAAGTCCAAGAGAATCTTCAAAGGGAAGTTAATTCTAACCCTATAACGATAATTAGGACACTTGCACTGCATCCTACATATTACTTATATGCTTGAATGGTTTATCATCACTTGAAATCTTTTTAAAATCAATTCATTCCCAATCAAATCACTTTATATAATTTTGAATAATTTTTAAATGATTTTTGGATTAATTAAAAGTTGGTTTTAAAAGTTTTGTGGGTTAAAATGGAACTTCAGAAATTTGTATTCTTTGTTGATTGTTTGTTGTATTGCGACTTCTCAAATAAACTCCAATTTTAATTAATCCAAAATTTTATTTAAACCCTAAAACATGCATCTAGATGATTTATCCAATAAAATAAAGCATGCAGGATAAAACAAACAATTTCAGAAAAATTCCCCTAAAGGGGCAAAACCATTTTATTTTTAACTATAATTTTGTAAGATACGGTTACACGGATTACAATGAAAAACAAGTGTGACACGGAAATACCCGCAGGCCTCGGTTCTGATATCTCGACTGGAATCTCCCGTAGGAACTCCAGGTGGTCAGCAATGAAGAAGAGAAATGGCTTCTCCACAAGTTCGTCGGCTGGAACTTTCCCTTTCCAGGAGGGCAACAACGAAGAAGAAAGCGGCTTCTCCACAAGAATGAACAAAACCAAAGTTGTGTTCTTGGGTTTCAAAAGGATTCACAAAGGTATGGAAATGATGTGTGAATCAAAACATGAGTTTTGGGACTAAAAAATATGAAGACTAGAGCAAATAGAACTCTCAAAATCGTCTCTCCAAGTCTTGCAAAATAACTCCCCCAAAGTGTGCTTTTATAGGAAATCAAAAGGAATTTTAAATTTTTGGAACTCTTACCAACATTAGGTACCCCAAATAGGTTTGGCTTGTACCTCGAACCAGTTCACACCCCGAACCGGTTCACCCTTCGATTCACGAAACTTCGCTGGTTTTTGGGGCAAAAATCACACAGCATTCTTCCAAGGATTTTCTCAAAATTTTCTCCATGTTCAAAGGACCATAACTTCTTCACCGTAGCTCGGATTGAGGTGACGTTTCTTCCAATATCTTCATAGAGTCGAGATATTCAACTTTCCAGTTGATCGGACCTCTGGACGGTGGCTATAAAATTACCAAAATACCCTTGAACTTTCATATCTTGCCTTCTTTTATTGTTTTGACTTCTCTTGCGTACCACTTGCATAAAGTCCCTAAAAACGTGGAACGTGAAGTTATTGAGGAAGATGTGGGACACATGATGGAGATGTTGAATGCTTGATTCTTAGAATTTGGATATAGGCCATCATGTGAGATCGTGAAGAGACATGCCTTTTGTAGCGGCGTACGACATATACAAATGCAAGATATCGGACATGGAAAAAATGTCCTTACATTGTTTTCTTGGGTAGAATTCGAAAGCTCTTGAGACTTTGAGGTATGCATTGTAATTAGTTTCATACATGCGTCTCAGCTTAATCATGTGCGTACACGCGTTGGTTTCGAAGCGGTTGGATTTGTGTTTTCTTATACTCACATTTTGCATATTCAATCTCAACCCTTATTTTGTTTTAATCAACGTACTGCATGCGATCATTTTCAATCCTTGTGGTCCTAGGCTTACCCAAACAGTTACCTTATAACCCACCGCCTGATGTAAACTATTGGATCATGTCAAACCAATCTCACTTGATCTTAGCCGTTGGATAGAGTTTGATGTTCTCGATCCTTCTTCGCACAGTATAAAAAGAGACTTACCCTCAGCATTTTGAAACTTTTACTCATTTGTTAAACCTGAGAGAAAAGAGAGAGTAGAGAGAAGAGAGAGAAGGGAGAGAGAGAGAGAGAGAGAGAGAGAGAGAGAGAGAGAGAGAGGAAACCTTAGTTTTTTCGTAGAATCCAAACCTTTATGAGGTTTCTCCCTAACCAAACACCAAAACCTAAAATTCACATACATGAGTAAACCCACCTTTTGAGAGTTAGATCTTTATAGGGAAATGTGTTGTTGGTTTTTTATTCTTCGTTTGAAGACCTGTTCAAATACGTTGATTCTCTCATAACTCATATCTAAGGAAGATTTAAGTTTCACTATTGAAACTGAGTCTTTCTAAAAGAGAACATCTCACGTATATTTTGTGTTTTCTTTTAGATCTGATTTCTTAGATCTAAACTTTTTCAACTAGTTTTTGAAATAAAATTTCGTGTTTCAAAAATAATTTTCAGATCTAGTGAGTTGTATATGTTTCCAAGTTTTTATTTCATATTTTATGAAATACTGGTGTACAATAATAACAGGAACACAAATGAACTCGTGCTAAAGTTTTAAAAGCATTCAGATCTGAAAAACAAAGTTTTAGATCAAAACTTGTTGAACCAGTCCTTGCATGTTAAGTCCGAATCTGATTTGTTAAAGTAGACTTCTAGTCTAGTTGGATCTGCAATTGGAGGTTTACAATTTCAAAAATATTTTCAAAACCCAGAAATTGTAAAAGACCTTGAACCGTCTTCTGAGCAAGGTTTCCTTGAGATCTGTGGTTTATTTAAAGATCAATAAATCTTTGCTTGAGAAATCAAGATTCAAAAATAACTTTCATATTAGAACTGTTTGTAATTTGTTAGGAACGTTTGTATAAATATTGAGAATGTCAGTTGCATGTAGTAACACATCACAAACACTACATCACACGAACACTTAGACACTGTGGTTCTGTTTGACTTGAAAGAGTTGTTGGAAACATAATTCAAAGAGAAGGAAATCATCAAGGAAAAGACAAAGAAGTAGCAAGAAAGGATCAAGTTCCAAGCCAGACTACTTTTTGGAGTGGAGAATCTCGTGTAGGTACATTCTGAACTTAGGTTACGATCTTTGTGGTTTGCTTGTGTGTTGTAACCTGATTTTTATTTGAGAAGACAAGACTATGTGATAATTGATTAACTTCACAACTTTCTAATATAGCACACTTATTTAATTTCAGCCCCTAAACATGCATCTAAGGTGCGTGTGTCAACCCATAAATAAATAAAGCATGTGACACAAAATATGCTGAGACACAGATTTCAGGAAAAAGCCCCTTTCGGGTAACACCTTTATTTCAATATGAATATACAAGTCGCAACTTACAATTACATAGAGAAATCTGCAATGGATTAACGCACAGCCAACCCACAAAGACACGCAGTCTTGAACTCAGCAAGAGAATACACGCAGCACCCTCCAAGGACTCGCAGCCCAAACAACAAAGGTAGAACCGCAGCTCTCCCCAATGACACGCAGTCATAACACTTTGTAGAGACTCCCTCAGCAATGACACGCAGCCCTCGGTTGTAAAGATCTCCCCACAAAGATTGAACAATAGCAAAGCTTGTGCTCTAGGGTTCCAAAAGATTCACAAAAGTAATTGGGATTTTTGTGTGTGAATCAAAAAGAGTCTTGGGACTCAAAAAGGTGAAGACTTAGAGTATTTAGGACTCTGAAAATCATCTTGAAAAGTCTTGGAAAATAACTCCCCGAAGTTGGCTTAAATAAGAAAACTTTGAGCCTAAAAAATCTCGAACAGATCTGGATGAATTTATCCCAGGCGGACCGGTCCGGCTTGGAGGCGGATCGGTCCGACCTCGGATCGGTTCTTTTAAAAATTGGCTTCTTCGGTTCGCTTTCAGTCCGGGGTTTGCTGGATCTGCAGCAAGTGGATCGGTCCGGTTGAGGGGCGGACCGATCCGATGGCAGATCGGTCCGGTATAGAGGCGGACCGATCCGGCTTCCCAGAAAACTAAAAAACTTTTAAAAGCCTCATTTTGCTTGAAAAAACTTACTTCTTATTTTTATAAAAAAACATTTTATAAAAATTTCCCAATACTAAATATGAACTTTAAGGAACGTAAAAATAAAATTTTACCAAGTTCATTCTCGCAGAGGCTATGATGTTGAAGACACTTTGATATTCGGATCCGTTGATGTAGATGCGATCTTGAGTTTCTTCAATGGTGTAACGGCGTACAACATACAAATTGATAATGGACAAAAATGTCCTTACATTATTCTAGTGGATTTTTTATTTTGTGCCATAGAGGGCACCGTGGATGTTTCCCTTGATTAAGGGTTTTACCACGTTAAAATTCATGTGTCTATTTCTGTTAATGTTCTTAATTGTTATTGTGATTAGTACTGAAGGGTAAAGATAGTAGATGTTTATTAAAAATTAAACTCAAGGTAATCAACTATCGAATTTAATCCATAAACTAGAAAAAAGATTTTACAACACATCTTGTGTTTTTCGAAAAGATTTTTGCCCAAAACGTTTGTTCGGATTTTACTCAACTTATAACTATTTTTTATTAATCTAGTAAACAAAAAGCTTTTAGTCTTAAGGCTGTTTTTCATTCTCTCCCTTCTCTCTTCTCTCACCTTTCTCTTTTTCTCTCTCTTTCTCTCTCTAGTTTATTTCTCTGTTTTTTCTCTCAAAATGAGACGAATTGAAAAACTTCTCAAACGTAAACACATGGTCTCTTTATATAATGTTCAAGATAAGGATCGAGAATGTCAAACCAAATTTATGGCTAAGATTAGTTTTGACTGCTTGACTCTCAATCTAAGGGTGCAAAATAAGCGATGAATATATGATTACTGATTGGTTGGCTTGGAAAGCACGGGGATTGTAAATAACACAAACAGATCGTAGATAATATAGAATCAAGGGTTGCGTTTGATTCTTAAATCTAAGACACAAAACAAACACAAATCACATCGATATATAGCCAACACGTGTATGGTGTGGATAAACTAACATATGCGGGTTTTTTGAACTTTTGAAATATAAATTCCTCCCCCGAAATTATCTAGCGCATTTGGATTCTACCCTGAACCAATTTTTAGAAAAAATAATATATATATATATATATATATATATATATATTTTAAACCCCAAACAGTTAAAATCACATTTTAATTAATTTGAAAATTCATTGTAAATGTTTTTGAAAAATATTTTGAGTGATTTAAAAGTGTTGGGAAAATTCCTAAAAATTATATAAGCACACATTGTTGTGGGTTCTTGAGAGTAATACTTCCCTTTGAAGATCATATGAGGTTCTCGGACTGATTATCCATCTTGTAGCTTGAATTCTTTGAGATAGAGCAACTCTAAAAAAATCTA
The DNA here is from genome assembly GCA_949130495.1 of Sambucus nigra. Classification (NCBI taxonomy): domain Eukaryota; kingdom Viridiplantae; phylum Streptophyta; class Magnoliopsida; order Dipsacales; family Adoxaceae; genus Sambucus; species Sambucus nigra. The sequence goes on from OX422211.1 coordinate 724,283,498, forward strand.
ATCCTATTTTGTCTCAATATCCAAATTAGTTGGAACTCCTATATGGCACAGACTTAAGTATTCAACCATATAGTGTGTTCTCAAGCACGAGTGAGTTGCCCCTATAAACTGCTTCTCCCGATCATTAGAAAGTAAAAACCGATTTCGTCGAGAAAGCGAGGGCTCATCCCTATAACTGAACCAGGTGAACACCTCTCCCACCAAAGGGAGGTCAATCAGCTCCAACTCATCGATGAAGTCTGAGAAATCCAACATAAAAGAGTTCGAAATCCCCCTACCTCTTCTCTCAGAGGGTAAACGAATGATGTTTGTAGTCTCCCACGGTATACCAAGGAATGCCATAGACACTCCTAACCCCTGACAATTCCTCCCACAGCTCTCAGTGATCTGAGTCCTCTAATGGCCTATAGACCCCCAAAAGATCCAAGTGAAACCATCCTCCACACACCTGAATAAGCATGAAAGAGACCACCGTCCAACTAAAACATTAATTTTTCCACCACTCTATTATCCCACAGAATGATAACCCCTCTTCACGCCCCCTCAGAATATTGACAGTGTGGAGGGGTGTTCTTTGATAGTATGATCTGAAGTGTGTGGTCCCTCGATCCATCAAAAGTCAGATATATGCAGATCTGTTAGCCATTTTCCCGTAAAAAACGTTCGAGATGCCTATTAAAGAGCTCCCAGGTGATGACCTCCAGGCTAATTTTATAGCCCCCAACTTGGATGAATAGAGTATGGAGTTCGACGGCTCTTCAGCTAAGAAGAAAGGAGGAGCAGGAGTCATTTTATGAAGAGGAGATTCGCCTATCGTTCAAATTGGAGTTCGAATGTTTAAATAATGAAGTTGAGTACGAGGCACTGGTCCTTGGGTTACTCGAAGCGCTGAAGGGGGCATTCAGGTCCTAACAATAAAAGGGGATTCAAGCTTGGTGGTGAAGCAAGTGACAGGGGAGTTTGCATTGAAGCACATGAGTTTGGCGCCTTATCGCACGATCATCCAGCGATAACTGGGCCAGTTTAAGGAGGTAAAGATAAAAAGTCACGCCCGAACAATGAACAGGCATGCGGATGCCTATACCTCCATCGCACAAAAGATTGTCTTTGATGGGGAATTAATCGCGATCCGAGTCACAAAGAGAACTGCCCCCTCGACGGTATCTGAGATGCTACCATCAGAAGACAAAGATGACTAGAGAGGTGAAATCAGAAAGCATCTAGAGAGAGGGGAAGGACCACTTAGCTTGGCCGACTTATCACAGTAGTTTGTTGCCAAGGGCACCTTATATTTTAGGAACAAAGGGGGTTGGCTATCCAGGTGCGTGGACCCTGACGAGGCTAAGAGAAGATTGATCGAAGAACATGAGAATAGTTGTGAGACCACTGAGATCCCCCTATACAGAAGGATATAACGGGTGGGGTACTACTAGACCTCGATGAGACAAGAAGCCTCCGTAATATAAAAAGAGTGATCAAAGTGCTTCCTTTTCTATCAAGAGATAGAGTGCAACTTCATTGACCAACCCCAAGATTAGAGACAGTCCTATATGGACTTATTGATAGATGGAGTAGTGCCAACAGATAAAGAAGATGCTACGAAGATAAGGAGGTGAGCACCGAGGTACTTCATGCAAGAAGGGAGGATTTACTGACAAGGTTATCATGACAGCCCCCTAAGGTGAATAAGAGGTGAAGAGGCCGAAGAGGTATTGAAGCAAGCTCATGAGCCAGGTCATATTGGGGGAGCCAAACTTTACGACCAGCTAATGACATTGGGCTATTACTGGCCTTCGATGGAGAAAGACTCAGTCGATTTTTTTAGAAAGTACAAAGCCTTCCAGTTACACAGGAATATGATCCATGCTCCTTCAGTGGACCTGCACTCTTTATCTACACCATTCCCATTCCACACTTGGGCTTTCGATCTGGTAGGGTCCATCAACGCTTCGTCATGGGAAAAGATATGGATTTTAGTAGCCACAGTATTTTTCACAAAATGGGCAGAGGCCATACCTCTAAAAAAGGCCACCGCGAGGGTAGTACCTCGATTTATAAGGGAATACATTATTTATTGCTTTGGCATCCCGAACCCAAAGGTGTTTCCATCGGACAACGGTACTCCCTTTGTGAATAGCGAAGTGCGCTTTCTATCAGAAAAGTACTCCATCATCCATCACAAGTTAACAGTGGCCTACCCAAAATGCAGTGGGCAAGAAGCTACGAACAAGACGTTGGTGAATATTTTAGCAAAGATGCTAGAGGACTTCCCAAGCACCGGGGATGATAAGATCCCCAAAATTCTATGGGCCTATCGAACGAAGAAAAGAAATCCAATAGGGTACACACCACTCTCCCTAGTATTTGGGGCAAAAGTTATGATTCTAGTCGAACTCAAGGTACCTTCAGCTCATTATAACTTACAAAGTGCTATGCTCCCTCACAGTCACCATGTCCAACTCGAAGCCTTGGACGAACATAGGGATAACGCCGCAAGACATTTTGAGATATATAAGAAGCAGTTATCCAGATCTTATGACCAATTGGTGAGGCCAAGGAAGTTCAAAGAAGGATACTTGGTTCTAAAAGCACGCACGATACACATAAGATGTTTATCACTACCAAAGTTTGAAGCAAACTGGGAAGGGCCTTATATCGTTCGAGCATCCCATGATTCGGGCTACTATGAGATATATAAGCTGGATTATGATGTGACTTTCAAATTGAACAATAAGTGGATGAAGATTTATTATGTCTAAATGTATCCCCTGTCACTCCTGCTCAATGACTTATTTTTGTATTAAACCATAGATGTACGCTTTAAAGTAATTGGTCTCGCCCATTTAATATAGTCAGAAGTAAAATTCAGAAGGCATATGCTAGATCAATATTTTATTTTCACAAGGTCATTAATTGATACCTTTATTATATTTGAGCAATTAGCATTGATGTGTAAGCGTAGCTAATAATCAATTAAATAACAGAAAATAAAGGAAGCACCAAAGTTGCCAATACTTCTTTATTTCAAATAAACGATAGCATTGGTGGTTACAACCAAGTTAGAAAAAAAAATCAAAAGTTCATAGAAAAGGGCAAGACCAACCGAATAAACATCGAAAAATGAAACTAGGGGTCGTCCATAATAAAGTGAAGATTCTTTGAACCAAACATACGGCGGTGATATGGGGGAAGATTCTGCTCCAGTTGGCTCTGCTCTGCAACAAGGCCAGCTATATTCTTCTAGTGACTTTCTTGATCCTAGTAGATGGTTTCTAGAACTTGCTCTTTTTCAACCAACTGTGCCTCCGCACGAGCAATTGCCTCACGAGCCTCATGCACTACTTGCTCAACCACCAGTAACTGGGATTCCAAACCCACAAGTTCTTCAGAGATAACCACCTGCTTTCAATGGGAATTCTGGAGGCGATTATAGACACTAGGAAGATCACTCTTTTTGAAACTCGCAACATCTCCACCAACCATGTCAGGTAAAAACCATCATTGGTTAATGCGTTAACCCTTCCCAATAAAGTTTTGACAATGTCAGGGCTAAGAGACATAAGGGGTTGCTGAGAATGTCCTCTAATACCATCCCGAGCCTAAAAAACTGGCCAACCATCATCCCAGGAAGGGGATGCATACATCGAATAGTAAAGGTCGAAGAAAAGCGAGCTAGCAATCGCTCGATCAACAAATAGGGACCCTCAGTCAGAACAGAAGGGAAGCTGGCCAAAGTTTGTCGCACAACCACCTCGGGGGATACCTCAGGTGGATGAATGCTAAAAATGCTATCACTAGCAGATGGCCATCGGGTGTGCAAAGCACGATCACTTTCTTGCACTTGAGGAATGTTGGGTGCAGAAGTATCACCAAGTACATGGGCTCCGCCCAAAGAAGAAGCTGAAGCTACTATTGGTGCTTGGACTGACTCTTTAAAAATAGTCTCCACTTTAAGCCCATGAGATGCTAGTTGATCGAGCTCCACCTGAAATGTAGCAAATAGTTGAAGTTAACAATAGAGACAAAGGAAAGCACGAAAAATATATACTATGCTAACTCAGAGATTTATGCCTATAAGACTAGGCCCGCCTGACCCTCGATTATGGGAGATTTATGCCTATAAGACAAGGCCCGCCTGACCCTCGATTATGGGAGATTTATTCCTATAAGACTAGGCCCGCCTGACCCTCGGTTATGGGAGATTTATGCCTATAATACTAGGCCCGCCTGACCCTCAGTTATGAGAGATTTATACCTATAAGACTAGGCCCATCTTACCCTCAGTTAAGGGAGATTTATGCCGATAAGATAAGGCCCTCATAACCCTCGATAATGGGAGATTTATGCCTATAATACTATGCCCGCCTGGCCCTTGGTAATGGGATATTTATGCTTATAAGACTAGGCCCGCCTGACCCTCGGTTATGGGAGATTTATAAAATATAAGGTCCTACATTTTTAGGCCCACCTAACCTGTGGTTATGGGATAAATATATTTAAAAGCTAATATATCTATATACAGAAGATAGATAGAAGAGTGGAAATACCTCAGGTTGTCGCTCCTCAACAAACTCACGAGTGTCCATCTAAACCACATCCTCCTCCTTAATCACCTTGGGAGCCACCAATGGGGGACGAATTTGAGGTGTAATCACATTCTCCCCAACCTCAGTTACCTGCTCCTGCATATCCTCCACCGTCTCAACAACATGTTCTTGTTCACCCTCTCCTTGGGCAACTGCAGCTGGATCAACACCTTCAGGGTTCGAGATCTAAGGCCCGAATATAGTAACAAGAATTTGTAATTGTGTGTGTCTTAGTTTCCATTTATATTTACTCTTTATGCCCACATGTTTCGTGTGTTAACTCCCTGTTTCGAGTGAATTAACTTGATGAGTGTAATGCCCGTGAGGATTGAATATATTCTTGCTTTATTTAGTATCCGATTTATTTAAGTTTTTGCCAAATCACACTTTGCATGTGCTCGCTCCCCTCCCACATTTTAAGGTTTCAATTCTATGAGGTGCATTCTATAATGTTAATAATATGGACTTTCATTTGAATTAATTCATTGTGCTAATAATTCGTACGAAATCTTTTTCGTTGTTGTTGAGCTTGTCGCATGTTGGTTTGGGCATATTTTGAGAAAACCATATGATGTTTGTGCTCCCTACAAAAGTGGGATTTATATTTTGATGCATATATACATCATGTACTGCCTTCTGTGGACTGGTTTTGTTTGTTTCATCACTACGGACTAGCAATGTCTAATTTAGGGGGTGTGATTCATATTGAATATTGCATATTTCTGCCCTATATCTTTATGCATTCTAGCACTTTTACGATCCTAAATGCCTATATTTATTCTCATTAACCAGAAAATCTCGTATTTGGATATATATATATATATATATATATATATATATATATATATATATATATATATATGCTTTACAGGGGTTAATTATGCTTTTGTAGGTATTGGAACGCTAAAAGTGAGGATCCGTTGCATTTCGAAGAAGTTTCATTGTCGGACGCTACTTCATGGGAATTTTAGTCAATTCACACTTCATCTCTGGCTCATGCAAATTCCACGGATGCATAGTTTGTTGAGTTATCATCGTATGCGCGTAAACGGCACGTCGTTTCGAGTTTGAATGAAGTAGTTATGGCCATTCCCGTTTGTATACTTTTCCTCCCATGTGAAGAGCAATTAGCAGCATGAAACAGAGTACCGATCGATCGCGCTTCTGATGTCGATCGATCGTGTATTGGAATTTTGACTTGGCTCGAATATAGTGTGTCTTAACTTAAAAGCGTAGTCGATCGCGCCTCTACGAACGGTCGACCGCGATCACCAGATATTTGCCACTTTCTTATTTTCTTTTCTTTTTCCTTTATTTCTTTTGTTACTTACTATATAAAGGAAGACTTATAACATTGTTGAGATATCTTGTAATAATAGATGGTTTTGCTTAGGTTTTGTTTTGGGAGCTAGGGTTTGGAGGTGGTTTGAGAGTGTGGCATTTTTTCCCTCATAGGGTTTATCCGTATAGTGGGTTTGCCCGTCGCGGTTGTGTAAGAACACTATCCTTTTCTTCTCCATTAATCCAAGTTTCCATTTCTTTATTTCTCTCTTTATTTACTTTCTTTATTTCCCTAATTTCTAGTGTAGATTTAGCGCGTTTATTTACTGCTTTCCTTCACTGCATTTTTATCATGTCTTCTAGCTAATTTAGTCTAGGTTATGTCGGATTGAACACACCTAGGGTTGACGTGTTGCTTTGCTTTGTTGATGGAGTTTACGGATTTATTTCGAGTGTGTTGTCCTAGTTATTACGCCTACGAGATTTGACGGGGTATATCATGTATGCTCCGTGCTTATGACCTTGCGTGCATAATTTTCGGGGTATTTGTTGACGCCAAAATCCTATTAGACTTTTATGCGAATTTAGGGGTGTGACAACCCTTGATTTAATAAAATGTCAAAACGATACACAATCTTAATAACTCGTCAACCCATGTAACCATTTTATACTATTTAACTCGGGTGAGGGATATTCGACGCAACCTATAGTTTTTCTTCGCTTTGTTAATTTTAGTTTAAATACGCTCGCCTAGTTTAATCTTTCCCTTTTTTTCATCTTTTCCTTTTTGTTATAATTATTTGTTACACTTTTATTTTAGGAATATTAAAGCAATTAAATTCTAGCAACTTTTGTTTGTGGATTCGATACCCGGACTGGCCGATATACTCCCTTAAAATAGTGTAGTCATAGTTTAGGTTTTTGTATAGAGTTTGTGAGCCGAATATAACAAAAGACCAGTGTGCAGGTGATGCTCGCGCCACGGTGAAACCCAAGCCTATCAAATGGCGTCGTTGCCGGGGACTTGATGTTTTAGAATTTATTTGATTTAGTATTTCGTAGTATTTTTTTCTATTTGTATTTTTTGCTAACCTTTTTGCAGGACTTTTACATTTGAGCGCTAAGAAACGCTTGAATTTTTTGCGCACCCATCATTTTGTGGATTTCGCCTCTTCGAGACATCTTTGGGGTAAGCATGTCTTATTCCAATCCTTTAGGTAGTCATTATGATAATTCTCAAAATCCCCATAAACCTATGACTTTTGGTTAATACTTAGAGTCCCAAAAAATTACAAATTCAAAAATGACTTTGGGCGAGTATTACAAAAGTCAAGCTTTGGAGTGCGTGTATTTTGAGGAGTAGGATAACGATTTTGGGCCTCCGATTCCTTATAATAGGAATTTTGAAACAAATTGCAATAGTTTTCAAAATTCATATAATAATGAGTTTGAGTATAGTTTCGATAATAATTTTCAAACTTCTCATTTCCAAGAATCCGCATCCCGACCAATGACTTTCGGTGAGGGTTTGCTCATGCTTGAGAATGAGAGGAATGAAGACCATTATCAGGAAGAAAATTCGTTGTGGGAACATAAATTGGATTTATTATTTGAATCTGACGACGATTTTTCTTCCGAAACTTTTGAAGTCGAGGAATGTTTTGAACCAAATGAGAATTTTTTGCCTACTTTGGAACAAACCATTCTTGACTTGGCCCATGGTTTAATAGAAAATGAAAGTGAGGATGAAGTGGATGTAGTATCCATTTGCAATGAAATGATTTCGTCTTTGGATCCCAAAGAAGAAAGTTTCATTGAAAATGATCCTATCTCCTTCGAAATTCCAACTTTGAGTGATGACAACTCATCTCTTGAGTTTGAATTTCTTTCCTCCCCCTTTTCATTCTCCGTTATCACACCGTCAAAAGTACCCGATGAATCGGTGCCGAACTTTAAAACGTTCAACCCTTTCACCGACGAGGAGTACTTGCTCGAGTTGCTTTCCATGAAGGCATCTTTGCCTCCTTGTGCGCCCCCTCCCATTCCAATTTCAAAATACTTGGGAGATGATTCATTTTTTTTTGTCCCCCATGTATATTTGTCACCCATTTTATCCAAATCCCCCATTCTCCCGGTAAAAATTCTAATTGGGGATGGTTCCTTTCTTACGCCGTACACATGCCTTCCGTTGTTCAAACGAAATTCTTATTTTTCGTGAGGCATGCATGAGAGGGAGGGTCCGTCGTGGATCTTTCAAAGCCAAATCGTGTTTTGGGTGGACCCTCAAAAATTTCAACTTCTAGTGTATAGTTAATTAGAAGTTAAAATTATAGGTTGTAAATAGTTAGTTTTATTTTTCTTTATCCTTACTTATAGTCTATTGTAATTAGTTAAAGTTTTATTTCTTCTTTTTTGTTATGCTTTGGTACTAATATGTTATGTAGAATCATTGAACTTGTACTTTTCGGAGATCGCTCCATTTTGGGTAATATCGCTCTTTTCCTCTCTTTAACTTGGTTCTTAATTAACATTGAGACAATGTCAAGTTTTAAGTTAGGGGGTGTGGGATATTCTATCCATTCATTGGTAGTTTCTTTGATTTGCTTATATGTTATTTTCAAGCATACTTTTCTTGTAAGAATTAAAATTTTGAAAAAGACTTTTTTTTTATTTTTTTCTCCTTTTTGGGGAATTTTGCCGTTGTTTCCGATGATAAATTTTAATAATTTCCCAATCCAATAGACAACCCAATGATGCATGTTCTCGATTTTAGAAGTTAATAGACTTTAGTCTCATATAATTGATGAATTAAACTTTAATCCCATGAGCACATGCACCTTTCTAGCTTTATTGATTTGGTTTAAGATTTTTATAACTCGGTAATATTTTGTTGTATTGTATATTCTTATACCGAGTAAGCTTTGCACCTTTCGTCATTTGTGAGTGTATACACTATTCTTTCCTCTTTGAAAACGTTACAGTCGTTGGTAATCTCTCTATTCTTTCATTTGATCGTTCATTAATTGAGTTCTTTCTTGAAATGTATTATTTGAGCATGATTTTCAAAGTTTGTTTTGACTCGAGAATTACATAAACTTTAGGAAATGATCATAGGCAATATTTTTTATATCACCCATATTAGCCTTGACCTCACCTTATATGTTTACCCTCGTCAACCCCTTTGAGTCTTAATATAGCCTTTCTTTTCATTAACCAAAAATCCCATAACAACTCCAAATTGGAGTTAAAACCATACATACACCTTACATACCTTTGTTTGTAATGTTACTTGGAATTGAATGACGTTGTTATGTTGCGGTTGCAATTTAGGCATGTGAGAGTGTGAAAAGTAAAGAAAAGAAAAAGTGAAAAAGAGAAAGAAAGAAAACAAATGAAAAAAAATGAGAAAAATAAGAAAAGAAAAGAAAGAGAAAGTTGTGTATTGTGTATTTAGTGTTCAATAAGCTTTTATTACTCTCCCGATTGTTATATTCAATGACTTTTATGGAAGTTATTTTCCAATTTTTGCAATTACCCGCATTTTCCCATTATCCCGAGTTTTCATCTCCGAACACTTTGAATCCGTACATACATATATCCTTCCTTTCATAACCTTAGCCCCAAACCTACATTACAACCCAATAAAGTCCTATGTGATCTTAGGGTGTATTCAATTTAAAAGTTTATATAGTTTTGATAATCTGTGAAAATGCATTTCGCCTCCTTTAATGAGCGGTATCTTTCATTGAGATTATAATTTTTCATTTTATATATAGCGTTCTTCATTTTTTACTGTGTGCGGCCTAGTTTCCATTTATATTTACTCTTTATGACCGCATGTTTCATGTGTTAACTCCCTGTTTTGAGTGAATTCACTTGATGAGTGTAATTCCTGTGAGGATTGAATATATGCTTGCTTTATTTAGTATCCGATTTATTTAAGTTTTTGCCAAATCACACTTTGCATGTGCTCGCTCCCCTCCCACATTTTAAGGTTTCAATTCTATGAGGTGCATTCTATAATGTTAATAATATGAACTTTTATTTGAATTCGTTCATTGTGATAATAATGCGTATGAAATCTTTTTCGTTGTTGTTGAGCTTGTCGCATGTTGGTTTGGGCATATTTTGAGGAAATCATATGATGTTTATGGGTTTCATCCCTGAAAACCCTCACGAGACGACACTCGTCCACTAGGGTAACCTAGGGGTTTAACGGCTTATTGCATACGCTAAATGCAATCGTGCTCCATACGAAAGTGAAAATTATATTTCAATGCATATATACGTCTTGTACTGCCTTCTGTGGACTAGTTTTATTTGTTTCATCACTACGGACTAGCAATGTCTAAGTTATGGGGTGTGATTCGTATCGAATATTTCATATTTTTGCCCTATATCTTTATGCATTCTAGCACTTTTACGATCCTAAATGCCTATATCTATGCTTGTTAACCATAAAACCTCATATTGGGATATATACATGCTTTGCAGGGGTTAATTATGCTATTGTAGGTATTGGAACGCTAAAAGTGAGGATCCGTTGCATTTCGAAGAAGTTTCATCGTCGGACGCTACTTCAAGGTCATTTTAGTCAATTCAAACTTCATCTCCGACTCATGGAAATTCCACGGATGCATAGTTCGTTAAGTCAGCATCGCGTGGCCGCAAACGGTACGTCATTTCGAGTTCGGATGAAGAAGTTATAGCCATTCCCGTTTGTATACTTTTCCTCCCATGTGAAGAGCAATTAGCGACAGGAAACAGAGTATCGATCGACCGCGCTTCTGATGCCGGTCGACCGCGTATTGGAATTTTACTTTGGCTCAAAGACAGTGTGGCTTAACTTAAAAGCGTGGTCGACCACAATCACCGGATATTTGTCACTTTTTTGTATTCTTTTCCTTTTCCTTTATTTTTTTTGTTACTTACTATATAAAGGAAGACTTATCTCATTGTTGAGATATCTTGTAATAATATATGGTTTTGCTTAGGTTTTGTTTTGGGAGCTAGGGTTTGGAGGTTTTGAGAGTGTGGCATTTTCTCCCTCCTAGGGTTTATCCGCATAGTGGGTTTACCCGTCGCGGTTGTGTAAGAACACTATCCTTTTTCTTCTCCATTAATCCAAGTTTCTGTTTCTTTATTTCTCGCTTATTTACTTGCTTTATTTCCCTGCTTTCTAGTGTAGATTTATCGCGTTTATTTACTGCTTTCCTTAACTGTATTTTTATCATGCCTTCTAGATAATTTAGTCTAGGTTTTATCGGATTGAACTCACCTAGGGTTGACGTGTTGCTTTGCTTTGGTGATGGAGTTTACGAGTTTAATTCGAGTGTGTTGTCCTAGTTTTTATGCCTAGAAGATTTGACGGGGTATATCATGTATGCTCCATGCTTACGACCTTGCGTGCGTAATTTTCGGGGTATTTGTTGACACCAAAATCCTATTAAACTTTTATGCGAATTTAGGGGTGTGACAACCCTTGATTTAATTAACTGTCGAAACGATACGCAATCAATAACTCGTAGACCCATGTAACCATTTTATACTATTTAACTTGGGTGAGGGATATTGTTAATTTTAGTTTAAATACAGTCGCCTAGTTTAATCTTTCCTTTTTTTGCATCTTTTCCTTTTTGTTATAATTATCTTTTACACTTTTATTTTAGGAATATTAAACCAATCAAATTCTAGCAACTTGTCTTCGTGGATTCGATATCCGGACTGGCCGATATACTCCCCTAAAAGAGTGTAATTATAGTTTAGGTTTTTGTATAGAGTTGTTGAGCCGAATATAACAAACGACCGGCGCGCAGGTGACGCTCGCGCCGCGACGAAACCCAAGCTTATTATAGCCTTTCCCAGTTGCAGGTTGCTCAAAGACTTCTTTCCCTCGAGGGTTCTTCTAGCAGCCTCATGAGCTCTAATGATCGCCTTCTCTTCAATGAAGTAAAAATAGCGGATGACCTCGGAGTTGGTGCACTTGTTGTAAGTGACCATGCAATCCTTCACAACGGCCTCTAACTCGTTCCTCAGAGTTTTCTCTTCACCAGAAACAGCCACCTCGAAGAAGGTGTCAAATCCAGCAGCTTCTAGCCCCAATAGTTCACACACATCATTAAGGGTAACAGTAAAATCGCCCCAAGTAGCTAGCCACGAAGGTGTGTGACCTATGGCTCCACCGGGACACTAATCAAGGGTGAAAAGTGGCACTGCGTCAGAACGACGATTGTTGCTTTCGATTCACCTCCTCAATACAAAAACCTAAACTTATGACTACACTCAATGGCAGAGTATAGCGGCCAAGTCCGGGTATCGAAATCCACAAAGACGAGTTGCTTGAATTTATAAGGTTTAATATTCCAAAATAAAATTGTAAAAGATAAATTACAAACAAAAAGGAAAAGATGCAAAAAAGGGAAAGATTAATCTAGGCGACTGTAAATTAAACTAGATTAACAAAGAGAATAAAAACTATAGGTTGCGTCGAATATCCCTCACCCGAGTTAATTAGTATAAAATGGTTACAAGGGTCGACGAGTTATTACAATTGCGTCTCGTTTCGACAGTTAATTACATCAAGAGTTGTCACACTCCTAAATTTTCATAACAGCCTAATAGGATTTTGGCGTCAACAAATACCCCAAAAATTACGCACGCAAGGTCATAAGCACGGAGCATACATGATATACCCCATCAAATATCCTAGGCGTAATAACTAGGACAACGCACTCGAAGTAGACCCGTAAACTCCATCACCAAAGCAAAGCAACATGTCAACCCGAAATGAGTTCAATCCGACACAACCTAGACTAAATTAGCTAGAAAGCATATTAAAAATGAGGTAAATAAAAGCAGTAAATAAACGAGATAAATCTACACTAGAAAGAAATAAATGAAAGCATGTAAATCTAATTAACAAAGAAAGAATTAAAGAAATACAAACTGTATTAATGGAGTGGGAAGATGAATAGTTCACTTACAAACCTAAATGGGTGTCAAACCAAGAAGAAATGAAGATGAACTCTCCAAACCCCCAAAACCCTAACCTAAACTATATAAAACGAATTATATCTGATATTAGAACAAAAATGGGTTATATAGTAAGTTGGAACTAAAATAGAAAAGAAAAGGAAAAAGAAAAGAAAAGAGGAAAATATCTCAGAAAATAGGGGATCGATCGATCGACCCCTTTGGTTGATCGATCGATCGATAAAAAATGTATTTGCCCACTGTGAAAGCTCAAAGACAATTTTCTGAAGGGTCGATCGATCGATCAAGCAGGTCTCAGCCATGCAGCCTTCTATTTGGGTTTAGTTGAAAATCACTTTCGCCAAAAGTGTCGTAACGTCTTCGTTAGGGATCGAAATCGTGCAGCGTTAGTGGCCACGCGAAGATTGAGAGGAGGGCTATAACTTCCGTGAGATGTTGGGCCATGTGAACAAGCTATGAAATGACTAAATTTCCCTTGAACGTGCAAAAATGTATGAAACTTGAGCGGAATGTGTCCGAACTTCATACTTAGTACCTAAATACCTACAAAAGCCCAATTATACCTCATATAGCATGTTAACAATATCAAACAGAGGTTGTCTGGTTAACGGGATTAAATATAGATATTGAAGCACCCAAGGGAACTAAAATGCATAGGTTCAAGGGATGAAATATGCAATATTTGCGTATTATCACCCCCCCTAACTTACACATTGCTAGTCCCTAGCAATGAAATAAGATGAAATAAGAACTACAAGTAAACCAAAGACAAGAGATAGTACAAAAATATGGTATAAAATCATAAGACCACTTTCGCGGGCGATTCGATTGCATTTAGCGTATGCAATAAGCCGTTAAACCCCTAATCTACCCTAGTGGACGAGTGAAATCTCGTGAGAGTTTTCAGGGATGAAACCCACAAACATCATATGGTTCCTCAAAATATGCCCAAACCAACATGCGACAAGCCCAACAATGGCGAAAAAGATTTCATACGCATTATTAGCACAATGAATGAATTCAAACGAAAGTCCAAATCATTAACATTATAGAATGCACCTCATAGAATTAAAACTTTAAAATGTGGGAGGGGAGCAAGCACATGCAAAGTGTGATTTGGAAAACACTTATATAAATCGGATACTAAATAAAGCAAGCATATATTCAATCCTCACGGGCATTACACTCATCAAATGAATTCACTCGAAACAGGGAGTTAACACACGGAGCATGCAGGCATAAAGAGTAAATATAAATGGAAACTAGGCCGCGCACATGTCATAAATAAAGAACACTATATATAAAATAAAAACTGTAATCTCAATGAAAGATATCGCTCATTAAGCAAGGTGAAATTCATTTTCACAGATTATCAAAACTATTATGACTTTTGAATTGAACGCACCCTAAGATCACATAGGACTTGAATAGGGTTATAATGTAGGTTTGGCTATCGTACGAAATGAAGGATATGTATGTACGGATTCAAAGTGTTCGGAATGAAAACTTAGAATAATGGGAAGAATGCGGGCAATATCAAAAATGGAAGGTAACTTCCACATAAGCATTAGATATATCAATTGGAGAGCAATCAAAGCTTATTCAACTATATACAACATTCTCTTTCTTTTCTTTTCTTCTCTTTATCATTTTTCGCTTTTGTTTTCTTTTGTTTTCTGCTTTCTCTTTTTCACTTCTTTCTTTTCTTTACTTTTCACACTCTCGCATGCCTAAATTGCAACCGCAACACAACAACAACATTCAATCCTAAGTAACAATCCAAACAAAGGTATGGAAGGTGTATGTATGGTTTATAACGCCAATTTGGAGTTGGTTATGGGATTGGGGTTGTGAAATGAAAGGATATATTAAGGCTTAAAGGGGTTGACGAGGGTAAACATTTAAGGTGAGGTCAATGTCAATATGGGTGATATAACAAAGATGGCCTATGATCATTTCCTAAAGTTTACGCAATTCTCGAGTCAAATTAAACTTTGAAAATCATGCTCAAGTAATACATTTCAAGAAAGAACTCAATTAATGAACGATAAAATAAAAGAATAGAGAGATTACTGACGACTGTAACGTTTTCAAAGAGGAAAGAGAAGTGTATAACAATCACAAACGACGGAAGGTATAAAGCTTACTCGGTGTAAGTATATATAATGCAATAAAAGATTACCGAGTTATAAAAATATTAAACCAAATCAATAAAGCAAGAAAAGTGCATGTGCTCATGGGATTAAAGTTTAATTCATGAAGTTATTAATAATATCAATGATATGAGGACTAAATTCTAATAACTTCTAAAATCGAGAACATGCATCATTGAATTGTCTATTCGATCGGGTAATTATTGAAATTTATCATCGGAAACAAAGGCAAAATGCCCAATAAAGGAGAAAAAAGAAAGAAATTCTTTTTGAAAATTTCAAATTTTCTAACAAAAGAATACTAAGTAAATAACATGTGAGCAAAAATATGGACACTACCAATGAATGGATAGAATATCCCACACCCCCTAACTTAAAACCTGATATTGTCCTCAATGTTAATTAAGAACCAAGTTAAAGAAGGAAAATAGCGATATTACCCAAAATGGAGCGATCTCCGAAAAGTAAGAGTCCGATGATTCTACAAAAAAAGTTAGTAACAAGAATAGCAAAAACAAATAACAAAAAGTTAACTAATTACAAGAGACTAAATTAAAAAGGAAAGAAAAACTAAAAAGAAAGAAAGAAAGAATAAAAAAACTAACTATATACAACCTACTATATAGGCTTCACACTAACTATACACTAGAAGTATAAATAGTTAAGGGTCCACTATGAAAATGATTTGACTTTGGAGGGTGACCGGTGTACCCTCACTCTCAAGCATGCCTTCCGAAAAATATGAATTCCGTTTAAACAACGGAACGCATGTGTAAGGCGTAAGAAAGGAACCATCGCCAATTAAAAGTTTTGGAAGGACGATGAGGGATTTGGATTGAACGGGTGACAAAAACATGTGGGGACCGATAAAAGCAGAAAAATCCTCCCAAGGATTTAGCAAGTGGAATGGGAGGTGGCACACGTGAGGGTAAAGATGCCTTCATGGAAAGCAACTCGAGCAAGTACTCCACGACAGTGAAAGGGTTGAATGTTTTAAAGTTCGGCACCGATTCATCGGGTACTTGTGAAGTTGTGACGGTGTGATAACAAAGAAAGAAAAGGGGGAGGAAAGAAATTCAAACTCAAGAGATGAGTTATCATCACTCAAAGTTAGAATTTCAAAGGAGATAGGATCATTTTCAATCAAACTTTCTTCTTTGGGATCCAAAGAAGAAATCATCTCATTGCAAATGGATACTACATCCATTTCATCCTCACTTTAAATATCTATTATGCGATGGGTCAAGTGAAGAATGGTTTGTTCCAAAGTAGGCACAAAATTCTCAATTGATTCAAAACATTCCTCGACTCTAAAAGTCTCAGAAGAGAAATCGTCGTCGGATTCGAATAATAAATCCAAGTCTTGCTCCCAAAAATGATTTTCTTCCTGATAACGTTCTTCATACCTCTCATTCTCAAGCATGAGCAAACCCTCGCCGAAATTCATAGGCCGAGGTGCAGATTCTTGAAAATGAGGAGTTTGAAAATCATTATCGGACTTATACTCAAACTCATTATTATAAGAATTTTGAAAGCTATTGCAATTTATTTCAAAATTCCTATTATAAGGAATAAGAGGCCCAAAATCATTATCATCATCCTCAAAATTCCAATAACCCAAGTTTTGACTTTTGTTATACTCGCCCAAAGTCATTTTTTAATTTGTAATTATTTGAGACTCTAAGTATTGACCGAAAGTCATAGGATTACGGGCATTTTGAGAATTATGATAATGATTACTGAAAGAATTGGAGTAAGACATGCTTACCACAAAAATGGCTCGAAGTGGCGAACTCCACAAAGTAAATGCGCGCGCGATAGATTCAAGCGTTTCTAGGTGCTCAAATGTAGAAGTCCTACAAAAAGGCTAGCAAAAAATACAAATAGAAAGAAAATACTACGAAATACTAAATCAAATAAATTCTAAAATAAATTCATCCCCGGCAATGACGCCATTTTGATCAAGGGTGAAAAGTGGCGTTGCGTCAGAACGTCGATCGTTGTTTTCGATTCACCTCCTCAATACAAAAACCTAAACTTATGACTACAATCAACGGGTGAGTATAGCGGCCAACTCCAGGTATCAAAATCCATAAAGACGAGTTGCTAGAATTTATAAGGTTTAATATTCCAAAATAAAAGTGTAAAAGATAAATTACAAACAAAAAGAAAAAGGTGCAAAAAAGGGAAAGATTAATCTAGGCGAGTGTAAATTAAACTAGATTAACAAAGAGAATAAAAACTATAGGTTGCATCGAATATCCCTCACCCAAGTTAATTAGTATAAAATGGTTACAAGGGTCAACGAGTTATTACAATTGCGTCTCATTTCGACAGTTAATTAAATCAAGAGTTGTCACACCCCTAAATTTGCATAACAGCCTAATAAGATTTTGGCGTCAACAAATACCCCAAAAATTACGCACGCAAGGTCGTAAGCACGGAGCGTACATGATATACCCTGGCAAATCTCCTAGGTGTTATAACTATGACAACGCACTCGAAATAGACCCATAAACTCCATCATCAAAGCAAATCAACATGTTAACCTGAAATGAGTTTAATCCGACACAACCTAGACTAATTTAACTAGAAAGCATATTAAAAATGCGGTAAATAAAATCAGTAAATAAACGCGATAAATCTACACTAGAAAGCAATAAATGAAAGCATGTAAATCTAATTAACAAACTAAGAATTAAAGAAATACAAACTATATTAATGGAGAGGGAAGATGAATAGTTCACTTACAAACCCAAATGGGTGTCAAACTAAGAAGAAATGAAGATGAACTCTCCAAACCCCCAAAACCCTAACCTAAACTATCTAAAACGAATTATATCTAATATTATAATAAAAATGGATTATATAGTAAGTTGGAATTAAAATAAAAAAGAAAAGAAAAAGGAAAAGAAAAGAAGAAAATATCTCATAAAACAGGGGATCGACCCCTTTGGTCGATTGATTGATCGATCGAACAGGTATTTGCCCACTATGAAAGCTCGAAGACAATTTTCTGAAGGGTCGATCGATCGATCAAGCAGGTCTCAGCCAAGCAGCCTTCTGTTTTTGTTTAGTTGAAAATCTCTTTCGCCAAAAGTGCCATAACTTCTTCGTTAGGGATCGGAATCGCGCACCGTTTACGGCCACGCGAAGCTTGAAAGGAGGGATACAACTTTCATGAGATGTTGGGACAGGTGCCCAAGATGTGAAATGACTAAATTGCCCTTGAACGTGCGGAAATGTACGAAACTTGAGCGAAATGCGTCCGAACTTCATACTTAGTACCTAAATACCTACAATAGCCCAATTATACCTCATATAGCATGTTAACAATATAAAACATTGGTTGTCTGGTTAACGGGCTTAAATATAGAGATTAAGGCACCCGAATGAGCTAAAATGCGTAGGTTTGAAGGATGAAATATGCAATATTTGCGTATTATCAGACACCAACAGTTGTAAAGTAGTGTTATTTTTTGCCAAGGTAAGGTCACCCAACCACATGGAATAAGACAAACCTACGAGGGCCAGTTGAACCAAGTACTTTTTATGGATAAACGCCGTCCAAGGGCCCAACCCTTCACTAGCGCCAGAGGACGCCTCAAATTCCACCTTGGAGTAGTGGAAATCACCGTGCTCTACCCGAAAATGGGTGACAGTAGCGGTAGGGATATAAGCAAAGTCTTCAGCATCTTCACCTTCACCCATTAACAAGTTTGGCTCCTCAGTTAGCACCAGAGCACCGGGAAACCGTTTGGCTGTCGCCCAGAAATGATCGTCCTCTCCAAAGTAAGGGGTATGACGGTATCGTGCCCACTGAGCCTGGAGTGCCTGGGTAGAAGGAGAGGCGCCCCTGATAGAAAGAGTTTTTTTTACTGGTGCCATAGTAGATGAGAGAAAAGAGAATGGAAGATAATTGACAAAGCTGAAGAATGGGAGATTGTCTTTGCCAAACTCTCGAAGAAAAGCTTGAACTTAGAAAGTTAAACCCAAATGTGAGTCTTAACTAAAGGTGCACCCCTTTTATAGGGGCAATACAAATTCTAAAAGACGAAAATAAAGGTGACGTTTAGAAAAGATCAATGATGGCATTTCAGAATTATGTGGCTGGGGTGCTGGCCAAACGAGTGTGATCGCAGAAGATTAAAGGTTATTATGATGATGATTCAGGGAATGACGTGTCGAATAGTCACATCGTGTCCACGCGCCCGCCCTGGCGCTGCCACGTGTGACGCACTGAAATGCAAACAACAACTGCATTTAATGAGGCATGCCAGGGGGTCTTGTCTACCTTAGGGAACGAAGAGCTTTGGGGAAAATTTGAATAAATATCTTCATTATCCCTAAGAGGGAAAATCATAGATAAGCAAAAGTTTCGTACATATATTTCTTCATGTAAATAAATAAATATCTCTACGAAGGGAGGGGCATTCCCCCACAAGGATGATTAACTTAGCCAAGTGAATTGATCGATTACAAAGAAAGATGCCCCATAAACACACATTGAAGATTCTCCATGAAAGTAGCTCGCAGGACCCACCTCGAAGGCCCTTCACAAGCAAGTAGCTCACAGCGCTCTACCTCGAAGAGCCTCCAACTTACCTGGCTCGAAAGACCCAGCTCGAAGAACAAAGGTCACCCGGATGACAATAGTTTGTAATAAGAAATAGAATGTTGTATTATGTACTTTATATTATGAATGTCTATGTTGAGTGGGGTCACTTGGTACCCATGAGGGACCATGCTTGGCAGGGAATGGGAGAGCTTTCTTGCTCTATCAAGTTATCCCCTTTTGGGAACTTCACAGGGACATAGTTTGGAGGATTGAGAATAAGGAAATGTTGGGAATTATTACCAACCCTCTTGGCACACTTGGATAAAACTTCACCCAGGACTCACTCGAGCCCACTCATTGCTTACCTATTCGAGTGAACCTCCTCAAGTCATTCGATCTCCCTCAATGCTTGCCCCCTTGAGGTACCTCGGGTGCCAGCCTGTCTGACTGACGTGACTGGATACCAAACAATAGCCACTGTTTGAACAACTTCCTGATGTCATAATGCCTGACGTTTAGTAACTTAAGAATATAACACTCAAGTTCCTTTATCCTTAGGATGGCAGGTCTAGTTCACCAAATTTGACTGTATAGCCATCCTAGAATAAGCCCCAAGCTGACAAATCATATCCTTCATTAATGATTGTAATACTTTTAACCAATAGAATGATTTCTTGATAAAATTAACAGATCCCATGCATTAAATGTAGTATCTCATGCATTTGATGCAGTAGGCCAAAGGGATCGAGGGCATGATGACTCGAGCAACCTCTCCCTCCATATAAATAGGACCAAAATAAATAAATTAGGAGAGGCATCCAGAACCTGGAATTGCTGCCCAAATTCCCTCATACCAGAGACCCTTCGAGAAGAGCATTAACTCCCATACACATTCAATGTACTCATTATTGGGCATTAACTGAGCTTGAAGTTCCTTCCTTGTCTTTATTGTGCCTAGAGTGATTGTTCTTTCTCCCTCCGACCACGCTATATGTTGGTCCCATTCATTTATTGCATTCGCCATATGCTGCTCATGCCAATATGCTCTTTAGTGCAACTTTGAATATTAAATCTCTCTATCTCTGATTCACCTGTGACCCTGACCTGTGCTCTATATATAACGGTGTTAGTCTCGATCTCGATAAGGGGTTACGCCTCACTTAATACTAATAGTATTTGAAGAACCCACATCTTACAGACAGCACCACTCAATTCTACAACTTCCCCAAATGGACCGAGCCAACTCCCCATCGACCGAACCCAATTCAGTTTCTTGAAGGCAAACAATATCCGGCCTCCACCGTGAAAGTTCCCCACTAACCACTCATCTTTTATAGAGATCATTCAAACCCCACACATTCCAACAAATATGTGGTAGCTTCATTGGAAACCTTTAGAAACCTCACTCACCCCCCCTCTCTACCACCTCAACTCTCTCCCTCCGCATATCTTCTATAAAGTGGAACAACGTAAGTGCCTCCTTCTCATTCCCCATGAAATTGACCCCTAGGAATTTACTGAAAACACTATCACACTAGCAACCCATTCTTCCGCCTCAACCTCACTACCCCCCTCAACCACCCTACCATCGAAAACCTCCTTTTCCCCCTTAGAAACCCCTAATTTAACCAACAACCTAGGGTACAGATCAATCATACTACATATATTCTCCTACCCACATAATGACTCCCCAGAGGCGTCAGAAAATTCCTACACATAAGCCCCCCCTCCACCCTCCTCGACGAAGGAGGAAAGAGTGCCACTATTAAGAATCGTTGGACAGGCCGAACAACCAAAACCTTGACCCTTGGATATGCCTACACTTGGTGCCACTTCCTCAAGACAAATCTCACCTCCAGGCATGCATTTAGTGCCTTTAGCAATCGCGCCTTTCCACTTAAACTCTAGGCTTGAGTTTTTTTTCTATAAACCCCATTTTTTAACACTTTGGCCGAATTAAGACATGGGCCCAACTTAATAAAATTAAAATTAGAGCAACGTTTACTATGTTGATCCAAGGGTGGTAGATTAAAAATAGTCTTATTGAAAGGAAGCAAAGCTTGGGCATCATGCACGAAGTTGATGCCAATCACACTATCTGACACAAATAAATGAGAGTCGCTCTTCTTACTACAAAAATCAATAAGAAATACCTTCCCACACCTGCTGCCACTAAAGGAGTTCACATCCATCACTTGAGACACATCAACATGTGCCATATTCTTACCAAACCCATCCCCCCCCAAAGTAGAAACCAAATTGAAATAATCATCAACTTTATCACCAACCCCAAGAAACCCACCAACTCCAGTATTCTTAGGACCTACCTCCAACCCACCCATAACTCGTACATAAACATGCTCATTCTCCTTGCCACAGCCCATCTGAGCAGCACAGCCGATGACTTGGCTACCAAAAATCAAGGCCACTTTCGAAGATGCGTTCACTTCAATGTGCTCACCCACGCACTTCGGTTCCCCTATGCCAGATAGGACGAATCCAGCATATACATCCCCACCGAAAATGATCCTGTCCGGAGAGGGAATAGATGCCAAAGAAGTAGGGCGTTGCAAATCTGCACACGACTCTTCTGTTGAACCAATATGCTACTGCTAACCTGCTTAGAGGACACCAAAGACACACCCGCTGACATCTCACACTTCCCCTTCACTGCCTCCTCACTACATGTAGATCCTCTCCCAAAGATGAAGATGGAGTGACCTTCTTTGGCTAGAAAACCAATCCGCTCAGGTACCTTCTCAGCTGTCAGATGTTCGGGAGACCATCTTAATAACCCCCGGCCAATAACCTGCTTGAACTGCTCCTTCTTACTACCCATCTCCTTACCAGAAATACTAACATCTCCAAAAGAACACGTAGGAGATTTCTCAACATAGACAGGAGGAGAATAACTCTACCTACCTGCTTCGATAGAATTCAACTCCAGAATGCTAACGTTACCTCTAACCAATATCCTGGCCCATCTTAGCTCGGCCCCCACCTGAGTATCCTCCTCGATATTCAAGAAACCCCCACACCAAAGACCAACAACCTGTAAAACTTCCATGCCCCATAAATGAAGAGGGAGTCCCTCGACCCTAATCCAATGAGAAGATGGGCTTCTACCATTCTTCGAACAACATCCCAGCGGATACCACTTATCAAGGAACAAATGGGCTCCATGCACAATCCAATTTTTCAGCTCCAAGATCCTATTCGCTTCCTGCTCTGAAGCAAAGATGAAATATGGCAGGACCGGGGGTAGCAGTTCCAGTGGGGCACCACTAGCTCAGGGTTAGTCTAGAAAAGGTGAGCAGAGCTCCCACCAGGGGTAACTCTAAGGGGGCGTTAATTCCCCTTAGAGGAGTAGACCTCTAAAGGAGACTGAGTTTGTGATACATTTAGCATCGAACACTCGGCCGATAGCGCGTGCACCTTACCGTATAGCTCCTACAGAAATGAAGAAGTTAAGGGACCAGATTAAACAACTTTTGGGATAAGGTTTCATTCATCCGAGTACCTCGCCTTGGGGTGCCCCAGTGTTGTTTGTAAACAAGAAGGATGGGTCATTACGATTATGTGTTGATTATCGGGAGTTAAATAAAGTCACGATACGGAATAAATATCCGTTGCCCCAAATCGATGACTTATTTGATTAGTTGAGAGGAGCATATTACTTCTCTAAGATAGACTTGAGGTCGGGATTCCATCAGTTGTGTATCGGGGAGAAGGATGTGTCTAACACTGCCTTTCTGACGAGATATGGATCCTACAAGCTTGGGGTTATGCCATTATGTCTAACCAATGCTCCAGTTGTGTTTATGGACTTGATGAATGGGGTATTCAGAGAGTTCTTAGATCAATTTGTCATTTTCTTCATAAATAATATCCTGATTTATTTCCAGACTGAGGAGGAGCATGCCGAGCATCTAAGACAGGTTTTACAGACACTGCGTGAGCACCAATTGTATGCTAAATATAAAAAGTGTGGGTTCTGGCTACGTGAGGTGCAATGTTGGGGGCATATCATTTCGGAGTGGTGGATATTTATGGACCCGAGTAAGGTGTCAACGGTGAGGGAGTGAGAACAGCCTATGACATCAACGGAGGCACATAGTTTCTTAGGCTTGGCGGGATATTACAGGCGGTTTATTCAGGGGTTTTCGAAGATTGCGGGTCCTTTGACTAATTTGACTCGTAAAGGAGTTCCGTTCATTTGGGATGACGTTTGTTAATTATCTTTTAATGAGATGATGGATAAGTTGACTTCATCACCAGTTCTCGCTCTACCCAGGTCAGGAGTGGAGTATTTAGTTTACACTGATGCATCAATATAGGGACTTGGGGGAGTACTTCAGCAGAAGGATCAGGTTATAGCTTTTTCTTCCCGCAAGCTTAAGCCTCACGAGAGGAATTACCCCACCCGTGACTTGGAGCTCGCACTAGTCGTGTTTCCTCTTCGGATTTGGAGACATTACTTGTTGGGAGAGAAATTTTATCTGTTCACAGATCATAAGTCACTACAGTATTTGTTTACTCAGAAGGAGCTGAATATGCGTCAGCGCAGGTGGCTTAAATTTGTGAAGGACTATCAGTTCGAGATCTAATATCATCCGGGGAAGGCTAATGTGGTGGTCAATGCATTGAGTCGTAAACTAGTGGGGGAGGTGGCCGAGGTATGGAAGGCAAAATGGAAGCATACGGGTCATCAATATGCCATTACCAGATCATTCATATCAGTTATGACCATTACACCCCTGATTGTCACAAGGGTGGTACAGGTACAAATGAAGGATTCATTTTGTCAGGAGTGGATTAGGAAGCTATTAGATGGGGGAGTCGAGTCGTACTCCATTAGTTCAGAGGGAGGTTTACGATTCAACGGGAGGTTGATAGTTCCTGAAGGGAAGGACTTACGAACGTTGTGATGGCAGAGGTACATGGATCCCGATTTACAGTACATCCTAAAGGGGATAAGATGTACCAAGACATGAGACAACAATTCTGGTGGAGTGGAATGAAGAGAGACATCGCGGAGTTTGTCTCTAAGTGTACCACCTGTCAGCTAGTAAAGGTGGACCACTAGAGACCAGCAAGGGTTCTTCAGCCGCTAAAGATTCCTATGTGGAAATAGGAGAGAATTTCCATGGATTTTATTACCGGGTTGCCTACTTCTCAGAGGGGTTATGATTCGATACGGGTGATAGTGGATCGATTGACCAAGGTAGCCCATTTTCTGCCAGTCTAGACAGATTATACCATGGCACAATACGCTCATATATTTATTGCCAAAATAGGGAGACGTCATGGGGTGTCCCTCAATATTGTGTCCAATAGGGAAAGATATTTGTTTCTCGCTTTTAGGAGAGTTTCCAGGAGGCCATGAGCACGGAGTTATGGTTGAGTATGGCCTATCACCCACAGATGAACAGGCAGACTGAGCGGACTAATCAGATGTTGGAGGACATGCTACGTATGTGTATCCTGAATTTTGGGGAAGGTTGGGAGTCGTACCTTCCACTAGTGGAGTTTGCTTATAATAACTCTTATTAGTTCACTATTGGCATGGATCCATTTGATGGATTGTATGGTAGACCATGTCGTTCACCCGCTTATTGGTCAGAAGCGGGAGACAACAAGCTACTTAGGCCAGAGTTGATCTAAGAGACTTCAGATAGGATAAAGATGATTCAGAGTCGTATACGGATAGCTCAGGATAAACAGAAGAGCTATGCCGATGCTACGTGGTATTTTTTGGAGTTTAATGTGGGGGATCAGATGTTACTGCGTGTATCTCCTATAAAGGGGATAATGAGATTTGGGAAAAGGGTAAATTGGCACCAAGGTACGTCGGGCCATTTCCTATCATCGAGAGGAATTGGACCAGTGGTGTATAGACTTGGGTTGCCGGATCACTTGCATCATATTCATGACGTGTTCCACATTTCTTCGTTACGGCATTACCTACGGGATGAGTTGGCATATACTCATATTGCACT
Source organism: Sambucus nigra (assembly GCA_949130495.1). Taxonomy (NCBI): domain Eukaryota; kingdom Viridiplantae; phylum Streptophyta; class Magnoliopsida; order Dipsacales; family Adoxaceae; genus Sambucus; species Sambucus nigra. Next base: position 724,309,068 of record OX422211.1, read on the forward strand.
GGAGGGGGATAGACTTACAGCCTGATATTTCGTGCGAGGAGAGACCAGTTGTTATCTTAGACCGTAGTGAGAGGAGATTGCAATCGAAGGTAGTTACGCTTGTACGTATTCAGTAGGGGCATCAATAATGCAAAGGAGTCTACCTGGGAACGTGAAGATGAGATGCGTGACAAATATCCAAAATTATTCTTACTAGGTATACTTTATTTTTAAATTTGGGGACGAAATTCCGTTATTAGGGGGGATGTATGTAATATCCCGTAATTTTTAATCATTTTAAATGTGGGATTAATTTAATTATTGTGATTAATTTACACAATGGGAAAATTTTATTGGAGATTAATCCGGATTTAAATAAATATTAATTAACAAGATAAGGGTTAATATTTATTTATATTGAATATTACTTAGTGAATGAGTTATAATAATGACAATAGACGATTAAAATTGTCGTGAGTGAAACATACGGTAATCATGATAAATTTAGTCAGGACACGCGTGTCAGTCGTGTCGGGACTTAAATTGAGAAATAAAATATAAATTCATTTTTGATATTCCATATGGTCATTTTGAGTGCTCTAGTGCGTCCGTAAAGGTTGAAATAGTCAGAAAAGGCTACCCGGGGGTTTAGTTTAGCTCCTGGGAACTTTTAGGCTATACCGGCACCCCGAAGGGGTATTTTGGTCTTTTGAAATTTTGGGGAAAAGGGACAGAAGAAAATTGAAAGGTTAAATGTATTGGTACGTAAGAGACATGAGAGTTTACACTTACTAAAACAAAGGGAAAGAACGAGAGGGAGAACAAGAGAGTTCCCAAGAGTTCTAAGGCCAAAAATCATCATTTTACACCAAAATCATTACTAAAGTGTAGATCAAAGAGAGATGACAAAAATCATGTATTCCTTTTTCTATGGATCAGACCTACCATAAGAGGCAAGTGTTTATCTTGCTGATTTTTTATTGAATATCATATCCATGTTAGAATAGGATAATTGCTACTTTGGATTACATGAACGTTGATGATAAATTTGAGGAATTGAAATTAGAGTTTTGGGTAGAATTGATAGTAGTATTTAAATTTTATGTTAAAAGATGAAATGTATAAATGTTTAACGATTAAAATTTGAAGAAATCTGAGTTTTATATGTTTCCTTGATGATAAATAGTAAACTACTATTTAAAAGAACAACCATGAATTAATCACATTTATTTAAGGTTATTTGATGATTTGATGAATACAAAAGGTTAGAAATCATGTATATAGGTTAGTATTTTGCTAGGAGTATGTGTATGGGAGTTTGGAGTTGTAGAATTTATCAAAAATGGTGGAAAAATGCAGATTCTGGAGGTAGAAGATGAACTGGGAAAATCTCGTTATAACGACCTGAGATGTCGTTCGAATGACTAGGATCAAACGAGATTACATCTCGTTCGATCGCCCTGGACATTTCGTTCGAACGAGATGCCAGGTTCATTCAAACGACATTTAAAAAAAATGATAATGTTATTCTGAAAAGTTTCAATTTGACGTAGTATATTGGAGGGAAGGAAAATATGACCTACGATAAAATTTGAGTGATTTGATTACATGATCTAGCAGTGAGAAACTCGCGATAGAGAGAATGATCGTGTGTTATAAAGTATCGTGAGTATTAGAGAGAAATAGACTACGTATTTGAATTATGTGTTTCATAAGTTGCGTGTATACTTAATAAATGAAATATTATGTGTATGACATACCTACGTTGCTTGCTATCGGGAGGAGGTTTCGCGATGTGGACGGTCTTATCCTGATGAGCCCATTGGGGGAATTTTAGACTAGTACCCAGAACATAGAACCTTGGATACGCGCTATTTGAGAGTATGATAGTTTCGACGGTTGAATGGGAATGTAGGTATGTGCGTGACCCATTTGGCTGGAGACTATGCTCGCCTCCATTATGTGTGAATTGAATTTAAGGTTCAAGTGAGATATTGAACCAACAGTCCTTTATTTAGTACGTGAGGTACTGGGACATGATAGCAGAGTATGCATGCGCCAAGAGGTCTCAGCCTAAGGGTGCAGTAATATTTATATATATATATATATATATATATATATATTGATGACTTATTCTATTGTGTGTGCATAGTAGAAGAGAAAGATAATAATATTGAAGATAACTCTGGTATGTGAATATTTAACTATAAAATGAGAAATTTATAATTGACACATGGATAGGAAAATACTATAATGTATTATCTGGGCGAAACGGGTGAACGTTAGGAGTTATTGTGTGTAGTAATAGATTTGGTTTTGACTAATTAAGCGGGGTAGCATAACTAGGACGAGTTACTTAGGTACGTTAGGCATACACACTAGATAAGAGGTGAGTAATTCAAGTGAGAGTATGTAAACCTAACATGAATATTATATTTGCAATTTTTTTGCATTTAAACACTTGCTAAAATTTTAAATTATTTTACTCGGGGGGCTCACGACCCATTTTCTCCAAATCTCTTTTCTTTTGTAAAGACCATTTTTAGGTGCTTAGCCATAGGGAGGGCCATCTTAGGAGTTCACTATCATTTGTCGTTGCTGCAGTTGTTATGGTCGATTGTAGAATTTACTTGGTAGATGCCTCCATTTCTTTCAGCTTCGATGCATCCGTTATTTTTATCTCAGTCGGGCATGTCGCCCTTCTTCTATTAGCAGTTGTTTCTAGAGATATTGTACTTCCTTTACTATTCAGTTGTGGATTTAGTTGTTATATGGATTATTGTATTAGAGTTTCAGACTCGGGTGTTTACTCCCATCATATCTTATTTGATTTAGTATTTCATTAATTGTGGCGTTGATTTATTTAGTAGGGTGGATGTGATACTTAATTGTTTAAATGTATTAAATCTTTGCTTGTATAAAAATAAAAAAATAAAATAAAATAAAAATAAATAAATAAATAAAATTTGACACGAGCTTTAAATACTAGGTGGTTAGTAAATAGTAAAAGTATTTTCGACAGTGATGCTAAGAATGAACCAAACTGAATATTTTGTTTTGATTTAATAAATGTCTGATCACCCGTTATTTAATTAAGCGGGGCGTCACACGTTTCTCCTCATTTTTGGAGCCCTTCCTATTGTTGAAAATAAGTTAGCTTCATCAGAGCTCCGACAGGTCCTAAGTTTGGCCTTATTATGTATTTTAAAAGATCGATTACCAGAATCATAAGCGAACTTTTAATTTGGAAAAAAGTTGTTATGAACCCATAACATAGTCTAGTCTTCCCACATTTCTGGTATTGAGAATTGATAACTGGATATGGAAGACTGGAAATATTGTTATGTGGTGTAAAGGAGGAGGAGGAATAAAGTACGGGGTTTTGATAATAGGGGCATAAGAAGTGAAAGTGATATTAGGTAGCTTCAACAACCCTCGTTTGTATTTCTCAAATCTTAGATGGGGTTTTTAAAGACGGTGTGACCTATAAATATGATGTAAATTCCATGTTAGATGCCCTATGCAATGAATTAAACTTTGTTGAGACTACTGATGAAATCTGGACTTAAACACTTCATTCATGTTCATAAATTCAGGGAGATTTGGGTTTGATATATGAAATTAATCATCCTAAGTTGAGTAATTAAGTGTTAAAGACTTAACTACATGATTATAAAGTGGAATAAACCATTGGAAGAAAATTTGGGAATGAAAGCAGAATTCCCGTAAGAGAAACAACAAGAAGATCTAGGTTATTGGGGATCGATTCGGACTTAGACTGAATTGATTCGGCAGGGCGAATCGATTCGGTCCTTCTGTTAGGGTGAGTTTGGGAGAGAATTTTATATGGAATATTTTTACGACCCCGTACGATTTAGTGGGACAATGTCTGGGGTAACAAGGAGTTTATTAAAAATATAAACATGACCCACACATTTATGGACATATTACATTTAACTAGATGGTTAAATAATTATCAAAGGAAACGTAATTAATAATTCACTAGATGGTAAATTATTAATGACTGGATAAATTTTTGACATTATGTGGAATTATTTTAAGGTAATTATAGAGTAATTACCTATACATATGATATGATATAAATAATATGTACATATATGTATTTGTATAGACATACCAATGTTCATGAACAGTCCTACCGGCTTGGGGGTTCGTGCATTCGGACAACGTAGCACACGTCGTCACAGTGGGCTAGACGATTTGTAGGTTATTTAGTTACTACGTAGGAGCGCCATCTATGAGAGGTAGGTGTTGATGCCAGTAGCCTTTGTCACCACTGCGTATGGTCCGTGAACAGGTATACTATGTAGGGACCTACCCTAACTTATGTGTGTATTGTGATGTCCGCTTAGGATAAGATATTCGTCCAAACTTACCGATATAGCACGAACTAGACACCAATGGTAGATGCCTTTGTGTGTCATGTATATATATATATATATATATATATATATATATATATATATATATATATATATATATATATATATATATATATATATACACACACACACACACACGGATACTAATGAGACTAACTAAATTGTCTAAGATTGAAGACATAAACTGTAGACCCTTGTTACATTGTGCATAATATATGTTCATGCTATTTGCATGATATATATCTGAAAAGACCGATAATTAATCATAGTTGGCTCCACTGTGATAATTGTGCGTAATTAATCCAATAAATATTAAATTGGCATATCGTGACGTGTATTCTTGTGGGACTTGTTGGGATGCAAGTAATATCACGCTTAGATGAGGGGTGAGGTGTTAATCGCATGTGAGTGACGATGGAGAATATTTATTTTGCTTCAACTATACTTATTGCATCTCAAATTGATTAAGTTAATTCTTGCACACCTAGGGCTCTGACTCAAATTTAAATATTTCCCCCCAAAGCGCTCCTAGATAGGGATAACGGGATTATTGATGCGTCAATCTTGCGATATCTTATTGCCTACTGGATTTTCAAATTTATTGATTCTAGCATTGGTGCTTTTTCGCTTTAGTTATTTATTTCATTTGAGACAATTGTAAGGGCATAAGCTCGAGATTTCTTTATATTATGTGGGTTTGAGACATTTACTTTATTGTCGGGTTTATTATTATTTATTTGGTGTTGGTTTGAATTTATTTATGGTCATGAAAATATTCTTTGAACCACAATTATGGTCCTTTAAAATATTATGTATATTACGTTGTGCTGAGAATGCTATTAATTAATAGACAGGCCCCATCTTCGGCGTATTATGCCTGGTCGACCTTTACATGAAAAAATGGTTGTTGTTACATCCTAAATTTCCTGAATTTTCATCACCAATTCATTAATAACTCCCCGAGTAATATTTCATCCCAAGTACTTCAATTCTCACCCTTGATAACATCCCAATTAACCCAAGGCCATAATAATAATTTATTAAATTTTCAGAAGTTCTAATATATCATTTTGGATTTTCAAATATCACCAAAAATTCCAATAATATATCTAAATAATAAAAATAATCCTACAAGTTTTCACAGCAGGTCCGAATCGATGCAGCTTCAGGCCCCAATTGGGTCGAATCGATTCAATTCTAAGCAGTGGCTCGGTTCTAAATACCAAATATATAATTTCATAATAACTCATCAATTCTTTCCACATATAAACGTAATATAATTCCATTACAATAATTCTTAACAATCCAAAAGATGATTCTAATCACTTTCACCCTTAAAATTATATTTTCATCATTAATTTCATTGGATTCACAATTTAGATCAAGAACTTCACTATTCTATAATTAAATGACAAAATTATCCTAATACTCAATCGTTTCAATAAAGACTAATTCTGTAAACCCATAATTTATATGGAATATTTATAATTTCCACTTATATGAATCATTTCCCAAAATCCCATAATTTTTACATGTGAAATCCACCCAAAAACCGTTTCCCAATTATGAAATGAACTGAAACTGTACGCATAATTATTTAGTAAGATAACCACTTGCCTTAAACACTTGTAGAGTCTGAATTTATTCTTTTATAATGCCAATCCACTCTAGAAATCTCCCACAATTCTCTCCCAATTGATGTCCTCTTGAGTCCCTTTGAGTTCCTATTGAGGCTCCTTAAGTTTCATTCTCTTTTCTCTTCAAATTATCTCCAACTCTTGGTGTAACACTAAGAAACCTTTAGATATTGTAGAATGACTGTTCACTTAACCCCAACCTTCCAATATATAGGTTAAATCCCGATTTCCCTTTTCACGTATTTTTAAAATGACTAAAATATCCCTATACGGGTCCTGACTTATATAAAAAGGCCCCGGAGCCCAATCAATACAATCGGGTACTTAAATTTGCCTATTTTGACCTATTTCAGATCAACTATGCACTCGAAATCATCATCTGAGTCAGTCATCATCAATTTATCATCTTATTTCCAACATGCCCCCACACGTGTGTGCCGAATAAGATACTATTAACACATCGCTTTTACTCACTTACAAATCTTTCTTAAAATGCTCGAAATATAAGATCATTCATTACAACTCATTCAGGTAAATAGTGAAATCCACAATCATATAATTAATCTAAATACTGAAATTTAATACATGTCAATTAATCGAATGAACCATCGGTATAAAATCTATACAATAATCCCAATAACTGAAATAACTAAAATGAATAATAAAGTCTGACATGGGACAACATGCCCGAATAGTAAAGAGAATAGTCCTATCTTGAATGTCAAGAATGAGAGACGACTATATTCAATCCCTACAACACTATAAAGTTGTCGCAGCTCCGATGACCTGGAACAATGCTAATGCTTGGCGTCCTTGTGGTTGGAAACTTAAAATGTTTTGGAAATATTTTGCTACAGATCAGATCCCAATTCCTTTTTAAAATATTTTGCAAGTAATTAAAATGCATAATAATTATAAGTGCAATATTCCATAATTAATTTGGTTTCGCACTGACATGAGATATTACCCACCCCTTAACTATAGTGCATACGTAACATATGCATTCTAACATCCTAGTTATGCTATCTCGCCTAACTAGTCTCCAATTACCCTTAAATCCATAGGCTACCCTGTATCACACATATTTTTATATAATTAGCTTTCACCTCCACCTGACAATTATAATTTATCAATTCATTTCAAATAACTATCATTATTCAATATTATCAAGTTAATATCACATGCTCGTATATATTTTTCTTCACATTTATATACGTATTTTTACATATCACAACAAGTACACATGTATATCACTCGCTATATACGTATAAACCGTCATCCCTCAGAGCATTAGCTCATTGGATGGAGGTCTCTAAAATGCTATCGTGCTTTAGAGCATACACACATCATCTTGGGCTACCAGGTCAGAATTTCACACCGAACCCAACAAATCGTAAAGGTGTTGGAGGCGGTCATAATCCTGAGAAAGTGATTCATAAAAACACCAAAATTACCTAACTTCAACTCCAACCTCATAAGAGCATGCATGATGCTTTGACCTGGGGTCGACATTAAGCCTACTGATATTCACCAGGGAAGATCATCCACATCGCGCAACCTCCGATGATAGCACTAGAGTAGTATATTCACACAATTATATATATATATATGAAAATGATCAAGTGAGGTCCCAATTTGAGGACTTTGAATGAGGACCATTTTTTTTAAATAGTAAAAAAAAATATTTTTGGGCTGATTTTTTTTATGGTTTCAAAACATTTCAATAGTACCATAAAAAAATAATCAGCTCAAAATGAATTGTTTTGCTATTTTAAAAAAATCAGTCAAACTTTGTCAGTTTTTAAGTTGTTAAAAACTGACAAAACTTTAATCAATTTTTTTAAAATAGTAAAAAAAATCATTTTGAGTTGATTTTTTGTATAATCCTACCGAAATGTTTAAATACTATAAAAAATTTAGGGCAATTTTTTTTTTTTACTATTTTATCAAAATTGGTTCGCGCCAGCGGTATGCAAACAGAGGTCCTCATGGCATCCTCTCTCTCTCTCTCTCTCTCTCTCTATATATATATATATATATATATATATATATATATATATATATATATATATATATATGTGTGTGTGTGTGTGTGTGTGTGTGTACACCGAAAAATCTGGCTAACCGTGTCTATCCCTCATAGCACTAGCCTAACACTTTCGAGTATCATTTTCATTCTCAATTATTTAAATATTTCTTTATTTAAATTAATTGATTTTCAATATATAATTTATGGACACGTATTATTTTTGGTTACTCGTATCCCAAATTTCCTGAATTTCCATCACCAATTCATTAATAACTCTCTGAGTAATATTTTATCCCAAATACTCCAATCATCACCTCGAAAAACATCACAATTAACCCAAGGTCGTGAAAATAATTTATTAAATTTCCCAAAGTTTCAATATAACATTTCGGATTTTCAAATATCATTAAAAATCCCAATCATATATCTAGATAGTAAAAACAATCTAATTAGTTTTCACAGCAGGTCCGAATCAATTCGACTTCCAGGCCCAAATCAGTTCGCTACCGAATTGATTTGGCAATGAGAGCCGAATCGATTCGATTCTGGGCATTAGCCTAGTATTAAATACCAAAAACGAAATTTCACATAATTTCATCATTTTTTTCCACATATAAACCCAATATAATTCCATTAATAATTCTTAACAATCATAAACATGATTCTAATCACTTTCAGAATCATATTTTCATCATTAATTTCATGGAATTCACAATTTAGATCAAGAACTTCACTATTCTATAATTAAATCATAGAATTATCCTAGTATTCAATCTTCTCAATCAAGACTAATTCTTTAAACCCAGTATTTATATGGAATATTTATAATTTTCACTTATATGAATCGTTTCCCCAAATTCCATAATTTTTACATGTGAAATTCACCCAAAAATTATTTTCCAATTATGATATGAACTGAAACTGTACGCATAATTATTTAGCAATATAATCACTTGGCTTAAACACTCGTAGAGCTTGAATTTGTTTTTTGATAATGCTAATCCAGTCTAGAAATCTCCCATAATTTTCTCCCAATTGATCTCCTCTTGAGTCCCTTTAGATTTCTCGAGTTTCTTTCTCTTTTCTCTTCAAATTCTCTCTAACTCATAGTGTAACACTAAGAAACCTTTAGATATTGTAGAATGACTATTCACTTAACCCCAACCTTCCAATATATAGGTTAAATCCCGAAATTTCCTTTTTACATATTTTTAAAATGACCAAAATACTCTTATTCGGGTCCCGACTTGTCTAAAAAGCAGCCAAAACCCAATCACTACCCCAGATACTTAATTTTGTCTATTTTGACGTAATACGGATCAGCCATGCCTTAAAAATCATCATCTGTGTCATCCATTATCAATTTATCATCTTATTCCCAACACGTCCCCACACGTGTGTGCCGAATAAGATACTATTAATCCATCGCTTTTACTCACTTACGACATAATGTAACATAATGCAATTTCATTTACTTATCACACAAGTAAATATAATAACACATAAATATTAATCCATTTTCCACTAATTAATACTGATTTAAATTCACTTTATTTTTTAATTTAATTAAATTACTACTTAAGTATTCCTAAAAATACGAGGTGTTACAGTTATAAGATTTATCATATCCAAACTCAGAGTCATGCCTTTATATATATACAGATCTAGGATTTTTGGTCAAGGGAGACAAAAGTTTCGAGTGGTGCGGGGGGTTCGAGGGCGGGAGCCCCCGAGGTAATTTTTTTCTTGGATTATTTCGAGTTTTATACAAATTATAGCTTTATAATGCCCAAACAACTACTCTCAATCATTATTAACAATACCTAATTAATTTTAAAAAATAAACAATGGTTAATAAATATTCACAATAACCAAATTTTATTAGTGATAACAATTGAATTTTGCTCAATATGAAGTAGGGGTGGCCATGGTTCGGGCCTGGGCAGGCCCAGTCGGGCTCAGGCCGGGCTTATAAAATTATGAGTTATCCCAAGCCCACTCGAGCCTAGATCGGGCCTTATTATATAATCCCAAGCCCACCCAGATTTGAAAGCTTTTTACCCAGGCCCGTTGGCCAAGCCCGATTACTGTTTTTTTTTAAATAAAAAAATCTATTTTTTCTTAATCAAAGACCTATTTTTTTTAATTAAAAACATCTTTTAAACTTCATATATTACAGAGTCTATATAAAGTTCCCCACTCTACATAAAAAGACTTAGTATATGTTTTTATATTTATAAAAGTTACCCACTTTATATATTTATTTATAACTTTGCAGTCTTAAACTTTAATAATAAATTAATATACACACACACACATATATATATTTAATATTATATATATAATTCTTGGGCCGGGTCGGGCCTCGTCGGGCTTAATAATTCATGCCCAAACCCGCCCAAAAAAAATCGGGCCTATCAAATATTGCCAAGCCCGCTTAGCGGGCCTATTCACCTTACCCAAGCCCTATTTTTTTATTGGTCAGGTTGGGCGGGCTTGGCGGGCCTCGGGCCTATGGCCACCCCTAATATGAAGTATGAAAATGAGTTAACTCACGTGACACTATTAAGGTTCAACCCAAGCACACTTGATGGAACAAAAACAGCTTGATGAAGACCCCATTGAATCTCCAAAACCCCGTCATAGGGTATTTTTATTTGTCTTATTTTATAAAAATTGATCACTTATAATATATGATATAATAAAATATGTCCATTGAGAAAAATTGAAAGTTCAACTAGATTTATGAGAAATCAATCATTTATAATAGTCTATGAACATACAAAATTCCAAAAGTAGGGTTGAAGAACATATGCATATGAACAAGTACCTTATTGTTCCCATTTGATTTCTTCTGGAACCAATTAATATTCAACACTTAAAAGCACCAACAAATAAGTAGTGAAAAATAAAATTATAATAAAAAAGATATAAAAGTAAAGTTTTATTGATCTGAAAATGGAGAATTGTACCTAGAGTTGGGCGGTGGGAGAGGAATAATTGAGATTATCAGAGAGAGAGAGGCGTTAGCGTTGTACCCAAATGACTAATTTAACCCTATTTTTTTTCAAATCTGAACTGGGGCGGCCGCCCCACCTCGTCCTAAGGTGTGTGTGTGTATATATATATATATATATATATATATATATATATATATAGGGATATTCTCAGGTGCGGACTAAACCGTGTGCACCCAGTGCGAACTTTGTCCTGTTCCTCACGTGGTCCCCTCGTGGTCCCTAAAGACATTTTGTTATTTTCTTTAGATGGTCCCCCTCTTGTTTTATATGAAACCCTTATTTTAAGATCAGATCTTTAAAAGATTTATAGTTTAAGCCCAAATTGGTATCAAGACCTTAAAGATTTTAGAAACTCACCGAATTTCAACTAAACCCCAAATTGTGGTATCAGAGTCATAAGACGCTCCTTTTAGACTTATAGTAAAAAGACTTTAATGCCCTTAGGATTTATCTCTCGCATTTACCAAGATATTTTTGGAACCAACCTAGACTACCAACCCATACCCATAACTGATTTAGACAATGTAAGTTGTTTAACCTCTCACATAGACGGTTGTTCACACTCTGAATACATCCCAACCAAACACGCAGACAGTAGATAAGTTACTGCTAGTGCTATTAATAGTATAATAGACCAAAATAAATATATACTCCTTATATTAAGACAATTAATAAAAGACACTCAAACCCTGAAACAGAGATAAAAAATATCTCTAAAAGATTACTAGAAATAGATAATCAAATCCCGATAGACTTATTACATGTTTTATAAGAAATTAATATTAAGACTAATCATATAGAAGTCCTTAACAAAGACATTTTAGAAATTAAAACTTTAGTTAAACATCAAGATAGTGAGTTAATTAAACTTACCAAAGAACAAGCTAAGCGTATCCCTAGATTAGATAGTTATCTTCCTAATGGAGATAGTTAGATCAGACCGAAATGAGGTACCAAGAGACCTCTCCATTCAGACCTTATCAGACTTTTATTAAAGAATTTTAGAAAAGATAAATGATGATAGATTTTATTACAAGATAAATAAAAATGAGATTGCCAACGCTGCTAAAGCAACTAGACTTATATTAGAACGACTAAATTTAATTTCTACATGCATAATAGCTACCCAAGACTATAACAGTAGCTTTGTTAAAGACTTTCATTTAGATTTGAAAGCTAAGACATAAGGATTAACCACCTTCTACACAAACTTTGTTAAATTCCAACAAAATTTAGCAAATTACCTTAATAATATGGAAAGCCATAACCTATCCAAAATGGATAGTGTTATTAATGAATTTAGACTAGACATGGCCCAAGTAGAACAAAAATATGAAGAAATTATAAATGGAATTAAGGCGGTATATAATAAGCCTTCCCAAGCATAAATAGACTCACCTTTTATTCTAACTCGTTTAGATAAAAAAGAAAGGACTGTAGAATCTATAGAAATTAGATCTGTGCAACAACAAGAAAAAGATAATGAAGTAAAAGACTATATTACAAATGTTGCCAAATCTCTAGTTAATTTTCTTGCTAGACATAGTGAAGAAATTTCTGAAAAGACAAGAAAAGAGAATAAGAATTTTAAAGAAGAAATCCTTAGTCAAATAAAAAGACAAAAAGATTATTCAGACTTCTTAGAAAGAATTGAAAAAAGACTTGAACAAAAACAGGCAACCACCTATAAATTTAGAGAATCCCCTCCTATAGAAACTAGAGAAAGGAATACCATAGGTAGACGAGTCATAAATGACGAATTAGATAAGAGTAGTAAGATAGTTAGCTCTATCCCATATATTGGACAGAGTAATCATATGCTCCAAAGACTTAAGGATTCATCCTCCAATGTTAGGACATGGTGGAAAGAGAGAAATTTCACCAATCCTCTCCAATGGAAGGAATGGGGTGAAGTTGACTGGAAGATTGTTGAAGATTCCATTCATAATGGACAACTTCCAGCCGTTAGATACATAGACTTGTTTAAAGAAGGTGCCACTCCTAAACTCTTAATTATAACATGACTTACCATTATAGGAATCATGTGTTAGACAAGCCCTATATTGATCTCCAAGTGTTTGACTCAGAATGGCTTAGATCTAGAGGAACTGATAGAAAGTTTCAATTCCTAACCTTTGGACTCTTTCAAGCAAGAATTCAAGGATTACATAGACCTCAGAATAATATCAACATATTATGTTGTTTAGTAGACAAAAGATGGAAAGATTTTGAGAAAATCCTTATTGGAATAACCCAATTGGAAATGTCAAACAAAATAGGACACTTTAATGTCATTCCGGCATTTACAGTAACTGTAGACACAGCCAAACATTTTAAGTTAATCTTATATATTAGTGGCTATGATGACTATATTATCCCAGACGCTAATATAAATATAGAATTCCAAAGCTATGTGAAGTTCTCCCAATTTCCTTTTGAAGGAATGCAATCGGGAATTCTTAGCGATAGACTTAATGAAGAAATATTACTTAGAACCAATATTTCAGACTATAATCATACTTACAGTATTAGGAATACTAAACCTATGAAAAAAAAAGCTAAGACCCTTTGGCAATTTCCAGAATTCCAAGAAACTAAGACTATATAAAATAAACCTTTGTTTATTAATCAAGACGATGTCACTGGAAATGTTACCATCCACTTTGGTCCTCCTAAGATTATCAATAAGAATATCCAGACCGAAGAAATTAGATTTAGGAATAGGGGAGAAACCATAATCAATGATCATTCAGAAGGAGAATGTAATAGTAAGACTAGTGCTAGTTTACTAAGACAAGCTCCGGTAATTAAACCTAGAAAATCATTTGAACAACAAGACTTAGTTAGAGAAAAAGCTAGGATCCAAAACTTTGGACATGAACCATCAGAATTGGACATGAAGACATTTAAAGATCACCTTAAGAAAAGTCATTCTATTAGATTTCAAGAAAGAGAAAGATTTAACATGATAACTATATTAAAATTAAAAGAATCTAAGAATACTAAGGAACTTATTAGAAACCTAAGACTAGTAGAAGAAAGAGAACAAAGATTATTACCAGCTACACGAGTAGAGACTAGTAAACAAGAGATAGGAAGTAGTAGTAGGCTAGAAGATGCTTCTAGACTTTTTAGTAAACCAATAGGAATAAATATTCCTATATACTCAAGCACCGTAGTAAAGACTAAACCCGATTATATAAAAGACTTTCCAACTAGCGACAAGAGATTTCACTCTTGTTAAGACTATGGCAAGCCAAACCATAAATCCAGTAGGTATATACCTTAACTTAGACAATGTTCAAGATAGGAAGAAGGCCTTAGACGAATGGCGTAATCAGATGAACATGTGTTTTGCATCTAATGAACAATGGGATGCAAGTTGATGTAAATAATACGTTGAGAAATCCATTAGAGGTATTACAAAAGACTATTTGGATAGTTTAAGAAAAGTTACAGATGAAGACTCCTTAGCTAAGATTGAGAAGATGAAAGAAAACTTAGAAGAAAGATCAATTGAAGAATATATTCAATTGTTTACATCAGAATTCATTGGAGCTGGACATCTAGCTCAAATCAATGAACAAGACCTAACAAAAACTAAGTTAGCCCTCCTTAGCATTTGCAAACTAGATAAGATAAATAAATATAGCAATAATTATGAGCAACTATATTACCAAATTAAAGAATTTGGCGAGAGCTTAAAAGATGAATACTTTAAAAAGATACCAGCCATAGGACAAATCCTAATTAATGAATGTAGGAATTGTCCAGGAGTAGCTGGAGTTAAGAACAACTCCCTTGGTGAAAGAATCAATTTTGCCAAAAACTATATCGTATCTAAGAGACGTGATATAACTTAAGGAAAGTTGATAGAATAAACTTTCAAACAGATCCCTCCAATTAAAGATGAAAGAGACATTGATCCAATCCAATGGGGATGTGGTAGCGAATCTAAGAAATTCAAAAAGAAATTAGAATGGAAATATAGGAAGTTTAAGACTAGACCTTTAGAATTTCCGAAGAAATATAGATTTAGACCATCCACTACCTTTAGAGAAAATAATTCTAAGACTAAGAAGAATAAATTTAACTAAAGAAGATATTTTAAGAAGAATACTAGTAAGTATAAGAAGGTTCCTAATTATAGGAAAGAAAAAGATATAACTCAATCTAAGACTGCCACCAAAGAATGTTGGACTTGTGGAAAAGAAGGACACTTTGCTAAAGACTAACCAATAAGAAAGATAAAGAAAGTATTAAGATTATTAATATAATATTAGACTATGCAGATCAAGAAGAGTTAGATATCCTATATTCTATAGAAATATTAGACATTGAAGATGATGACAATACTAGTATCTATAGTGCATATACAGATAGTGACTCGGAAGACTATAATAGTGATACTGATGAGTCCGAAGACTCTCAAGATACTTTAGACTTGTATATGATGCAAACTAATCAAGACGATTTAGATAATGAATATATAGACTTTGAAGAAGCTTGGTATAAGTGCATATTAAGCCCATTTTTAAAAAAAAGATGGACAGTTAGTAATCCTGAGTTATTAACCTATATACCTAGATGCTACTTTGATGAAAGACATTATTGCACATTTGAAATGAAATGTAGCAAGAAAGACTTTAGATGCGTAGAACGTTTTGAGATTATATAAACAGAATTGTTTATGGTCTGTGTTATTTGTCAATTATACTATCATGAAACTTGTTGGAGAACTAGATTTAGAGCAATTTATACTAGCCAGTATGACGCTCAAATAGACTTAGATACTAAAACATATTATCAAGACATTGATATAAATATAGCCAAAAGATTGCAAGAAAATGAAGACTTCAAAGGAAAGGTAATTTTCTATAATTTAGAAGAATACCATTCTGATAGTAGTTCAGAAGACCAAATACCCTTAGATTTTATAGATAAACCTCAGAAAGGAATATCTATTTTAGAAAAGAACAATTTAGGAATTTTTACTAAACCACATGCTTATTTTGTAGAATTATTTGTTCAACACAAAGACTATCCTAAAAGACTTTCAGCTTTTATAGATACAACATGCTCTCGGAGTATTTGCAAGGCTAATGCCTTCCCTGAAGACTATTTTTTAGAAAGTACTCAAGAAATCTATGGTAAAGTGGCTAATGGAGATCCATTTACCTTATATTTCCAGACTATTCCTATTTATTTTAAATTAGGAAATCAGACCAACAAAATCGTCAATCATCGGTTTTAGATAATGGATCCTCGTCCTAGTTTCATAGGAAACATTATTTTAGGACAAGACTTTATTAGTAAATATCATCCTTATACTCAGTATAACGATAAGATATTAATGAGTGATACAAATGAATTTAATATTAACACCCCTCTAATAGATCATAAGACTGCCTTTGACCTCATGCAGGTCAAACCGAATTATAGACCCATAAAATATCAGAGTTCTTCAACTGAGCATAGTGGACCTAGACCTACAACCCAACAAGAATCCTTAGAAATTACTAAGCCCTTACAAAAATAATGTAAGTGTCCATACTAAAAATGTTATAAGTAAATAACGCTTATACAACAGACATTTTAGATCAAGCCCAACATACCTTATTACAGGTTCAAGATATATCCAAACAGAAGAAAATAGATATAGAAGTATAAAAGGAAACGATTAGACAACTAGCAGAGCCTACTTTAGGAGAAAATCCCATCGTTAAATGGGATAAAGACCAAAGTTCCTGTGACATTATCCCTATTAACCCAGATGCCCCTATTAATGGTGGAACCTATAAGAAAGGATATTCACAAGAAGACAGAGAAGAATTCAAGAAAGACATAGATGAAATGCTTAAGTTAGGCATTATTAGAGAAAGTAAAAGTAGACATAATAGCCTTGCCTTCTATTTTCAAAATGAGTCTGAACGTAAAAGAGGAAAAAGACGCATGGTTATAGATTATAGACGATTAAATAAGAATTGATAAGTTGATTCTTATAAGATACCAGATAAGAATAATTTGATTAATTTAATTGAAGATAGAATTATATTCAGTAAGTTTGATTGCAAATCAGGCTTCTGGAAAATTAAGATGCATCCAGATAATATTACTTGGATAGCCTTTAGTGTACCCCAAGGAAAATACGAATGGCTAGTAATGCCATTTGGATAATTGAACGCTCCTCAAGTATTTCAAAGAAGAATGGATAATATATTTAGACATTATTCAGAATTTTGTCTTGTTTATATAGATGATATTCTTGTAGCCAGTAAGACTGAGATAGAGCATATAGACCATCTTAAAAAGATTATTTTAGAATTAGACAAGCATGGTATTGTTATTTCTGAAAGGAAAATGCAATTATTTCATATTGAGATAGACTTTGTGGGAATGCATATTAATAAAGAAAAATTATCCTTGGTAGAACACATAACCAAAAAGATTCTTGAGTTTCCAGACCAACTTAAAGATATAAAATAATTACAGTCATTTTTAGGATTGCTTAATTGTGTTGCAGACTTTATTAAAGACCTTGCTTCAAATAGACAAAGCTTAACTTCCAAATTAAAAGTAACAAACAAAACTAATCCTTTTTATTGGACTAAAGATGATTTTGAAGTTATAAGACATATTAAATATGCAGTCAAGAATATTCCTTTACTTGAACTGCCTAATGCAGAAGACCAGTTTATAGTAGAAACAGATGCCTCTGATTAACAATGAGGAGCAATATACTTTGCCATTGATCATTAGACAAAAAAGAAGAAACTTTATAGATATAGTTCTGGAACCTTTACAGACCCAAAAACAAGATACACTGCCCATAAAAAAGAAGTTTTAGCTATAGTAAGTGTAATATAAAAAATATATGCTTTTTCTCAGACCTAAACATTTTACTGTTTATACTGACTCTTCTTATGCAGTAAAATTCAGAGACTTAGACTTGTCCAAATCAAGGACTAATAGACTTATTAGATGGCAACAATTGCTCAATGGTTATGACTTCTCTGTTATACATATTAAGGGAAGTAAAAATACCATTCCAGACATCATATCAAGAGAACCAATGTTTGTTAACACTAATATAATTTTATGTTTTATGTTACAAACAAAAGATCTAAACAACATGAGTTCCTCTGGAACAAATAGACTGAACAGAGAAGACGTTTCAAACTATCTTAGACGCGTAAGACCAAATGTTAGTGCAACGCAAAGACAGACTCATATTCAAGACTCTCAAGAAAGACCAATCCTATAGAACTTTGATGATATCTTGGTTCCTCCAGGAAAATCTAGACAAGAGATTATTTATCAAAATAGACTCATTGGGAAAATGTATTTTCCCCAATATAGACCCGATCAAAGATACCTAGACTTGATCAAATTTAGACGAGAATTTTCAGATGACGAAAATACTCTTATAGACGCCATATGGTGGAATGTGAAGAATAGACTATGGATAGAGTTCAAATAAAATTTGGTAGCCATTGTCAGATTCATGAGGACTCAAAGACTTGCAGTTATCCAACTCAGTGGTACTGTTATGCCTAGACCACAGACTCAAACCTATGCTCAGACTCTTGGATAATCCTCCAAAGCTAGACTCACTGATAATTTTTGTTATTAGAAAATGACTTTTAAGACTAATATTGTTATACCGTTTGGTCATAATAATCTTCCATTATCAGAAGATTATAAGAAAGAATCTAATAGCATTATTGAACATTTCAATATGTTATTATCTGAGACTAATGGAGATGCCTTAATGATGAAAGGTTACTTCAAAGACGTTCCAAAGATTTATCTTTCTGGGAAAGAAGATATTGCCCAGATAAGCTTAGCAGACTATGGATTCATTGGAATCATCCAAATTAAGACTATAGAAGACTTTGTTGCTCTTGGAAAAATAGTCCATGCGTATGTTAAGAAGGTAGAAGACTTCTTTCCTCTATTTACTAGAATCTATCAGATTGGTCCAAGTTCATGTAGAGGAATGAGAGTTGAAGGATTTAGACTTGTTAGATTTTCCAATTATATATTTAAAGATGTTGAGATTCTATCAGAAGACGAGACTAAAGATTTAATTGTTGATAAGTCCAAGCTCCAGATTGCTCAAGCCATTGAGACAATAGAAATCATGGAATTATTAACAGGCGAAGACAGATGGTACACTGCCTACCACAAAGAAGACCTAATAATCCAAGCCGATGAGCCATTCAATGGAAGGTTCAAGAAAGAAACCAAGGAATTGGTAGAGATAGCTTTGCCAGCTAGCCTTAAAATTATGGGCCTCATTGACGAATTTTTCAACAATGCCCTCCCAGGCCAGGACAAGGTAGAAGAAGACACATACACGACAAAGAAGGGCCCCTCAGTAGTGGATGAATTATTGAAGACGAAAGACTCATTTTCTTAGACTCTGCTTTCTATAAAGTAAAAAGATTCCTGCCCCATATGGTCCACCAGACTAATAAAAAGACGAAGACATTGGCTGTTTGATTCTCTTGCATTATCACAAGACGACAGACTTATGGGCCATGACCATCAGACGGTCCCATTCAGACATAGACCTGCCAAAAGAAGATGAATTACTTTATGAAGAGATAAGGCTATAAACTTTAAATATTTATTTTTCTTCTTTAACCGGTTAGCTTTTTGCCTCCGGTAGTAAGTCATATGTATGCTCCCTTGTGCTATAAAAGGGACGTGAAGGTTGTGTTGTAAGATATCAGTTGTTAGACTTCCAATATTAGATATTAGAGAAAGAGAGTATGCTTGTAATGAGTAATATGTATATGGGTGAGTAAACCTCTCATAGTTAGGGGATAGGGGAAGGTTGTAACTACTTATGCTATGCAATAAACGTATTTTCTTTTCCAGAAATCTCTTATGTTGAGTTGTTATTATTTTCCGAATTGTCTCCAACTTTCTGTTCATAGAGGACTATTGTGTGGAACCTATGATGTAGCACACAAGGTGTTATACTTGTGAACCACCGTCAGGTGCCAATTTGTCGTGAGCCATTAGCCAGGTGGGCGTTAAGCGTTAGGCGTGAAGGCGTACAGACAATAAACGGGTTCAACGCCAAAATAGTGGATTGAGGTGCGACACATAAAGAGAGAGTTGTAGGAGTCCGAGACCGGAGAAGAATAGTAGCAATGCTAAAGAGAAGAAGGAAGGGAGATAAAGGTATTGCAGACCAGAAGGAAGGTATAACTCGAACCAAACCCTTAACTATTTTACATATTATTTTTTTTTAAATAATATTGTATGAACCTACAAATCAGTGCAGACTTTTTAGAATTTGTTAATCAAACAAGTCTAGACTTAACTAGAGAAATTCAAGACTAGACTCTTACAAACACTAAAGATAAAGAACTTATAGAATCTGCCTTAATATACGCAGGTGGTACTTTCAAATGTATAGACCAGATTATTGAGTGGTTAGGAAGAGAAGTACCTAGAATATAAATAATTAGAATAGGGATTCGTGATCTCTTTAGACAAAAATTAAGAACTGAAGATTTTGCACAAGAACTATCAAGACCTGAAAAATATCAAGAATACACTAGGATACTTGAAGACAGTATATACGTATTAAAATTTATTAGATGAAAAAGGTTAGCTGAAACAAAAGCTATTTTAATTAGAGCCGGAGGGATCCGCCCTCTCCTTAAAAACGTAGAGACAGCTGCCCCTAGAACATACCGTAGATTTTTGTCATCTTATGATGATAATAATTTAGACGAATTTATTGATAACGATATACTTGATATTATTAATCAAATATATAAATAAACTAGACTCATAAACCCACGATACCGTATAAGGTATTTAAGATTAGAATATTTTTCATCAAAACCTCTTGCAATTTCTAGACTCCCTGAAGAAACTATTTATATAGATAATCCTCGCTATTCAGAACTCCAGTACGATAGTAACGGAAGAAGCTTGAGAAGTAGTAGTAGCCCTGAAACTTCTACATTTAGACTTTCAGATTAATTAAGCTTTAAAATAAGCTTAAAAGACCTTAGAAATCATTGAGGTAGAAATTCATAAACCTTAGAAAGAGAAGGTGGTCCTTTGGCGGTCCATAAAAGACAAACGCGACCCTAAGACTCATTCGGACGTTAGCTAATCCGCATAGGAGCCGGACTCTCTCTCTCTCTCTCTCCCTCTCTCTCTCTCTCTCTCTCTCTCTATATATATATATATATATATATATATATATATATATATATTCTCCACATCAATCTCATCATCTAGCATACATCATGGATTCTCTACGACTCCATAACTTATATAAAATGAAACTGATCTAAACTTTTCCCATTTCAGGCAAATGTTTTCAAAAAAATTGTCATACGAACACGTAGCAGATATTACTATGGCGGCACTCAATTTACCATTCTTAACAAAACACGTAACTAAATCATTTTCCATCGTTAACGTGTTAAACAAGACTGAATCCACAAGACTCAAATAATAAGAACCCCAATATAATTGTAAAATTGAAAAACGAAAAAGTGCTATGCATATAAGAAGATCTCGTATAACATATAACTCACCTAAATCCGTGGAGGTAATCTCACACACCATAATTGACATGTGACTTATCATTATAATCATATGCATTTCGC
This sequence comes from Sambucus nigra, assembly GCA_949130495.1. NCBI lineage: Eukaryota > Viridiplantae > Streptophyta > Magnoliopsida > Dipsacales > Adoxaceae > Sambucus > Sambucus nigra. The sequence continues at coordinate 724,330,782 of OX422211.1, forward strand.
AAATATTTATTAACCCGTTATCATGGAAATGATATTTTCAATAACTTAACTACTATATACACGTGCAATGGACATTAAACTAAACATATTTACAGAGTGGAGATTAAAAAAAAGGAAAATTTTATTTATACATAGAATTCGTAGAAAATCGTATATATAGATGTGTCACTTAATACATACGATTATACATATGATTCTCTGCGAATCCTATGTATAAATAGATTTATTAGAAAACAAAACAAAAAAATAACTAATTTTATAATGGCACCACTTGTAAGAGATTCGAAAGCAAGTGCGCGTTGCCAGTATACAACTGGATAAAGCAACAAAAAGCTGAAAGTGAGAGAAAAAAAAACAAGCGACACCAAACGTATGTCAGATTCCAATACCAAATCAAATATACCATCACTTTCAATAAAAACAAACACACACACACATATATATATATGTGTGAAACTCATCAAAAACTTGTAACAGGCAGAGGTGTATGATTGTACACAAAAATGTCAATTTCACCGATTAGAACAGTTAGTGAAATTTCTGAGCAAGAATTAATAGTTGGATTGAGTGTAGATCTGGTATCTACCGCTAAACGAAATTTAAGTTTTTTGAGACTAATTTCGGAGTCTCATTGGCTACACCACAAACCTACTCTTGTTGAAGCTATCAGAAGGTAAACAATACTCAATACATATAAAGCTTATGTCTTTTTTTTTTGGTTGTTGTACACACTATTAGTTTTGTGAGATTACAGGAAAATACAAGTAGATGCCCATCTATGCAAAAATTCAAAATTCAAAATTCAAATTCATTTCTATCAAAACAAAACTTACTAGTACGTGAAACTCATTAAGACTTGTAACAATGTTAATTTCGAGTAGAACTCTTTCAGCAAGAGTAAGGTTGCTTTTGTTTTTTCGTATGAATCCGAAATTGAAAAATATGATAGGTTTTATGTCTGAATTGAATTGACCGGTGAACGAATGTATTTAGACTTTATTTAGATTGATTCGGACTTCAGAGGTAATTTTAACTCTTTGCGTTTGTTTTTTATCTGAATCTGAAGTCTGAAATCTGAATCTGAAAAATATGTTTGTTTTTATGTCTGAATGTACTTCTGAATGAATGTTGTTTTTATGTCTGAATGTACCTCCGAATGAATGTATTTAGACTGATTCAGACTCCAGATTCAGATTTCAGATGTAACTCTACCTCTTAATCATTAAGAGCCAAATATAACCGTTAGCCTCTTAATCATTTAAAAAAACAAACACTTTTTGGTACCTCTGAAGTCTGAATGGTTCGGATTCAGACTTAAGAGGTAAAAACAAACAACACCTTAATTAACTAGAGGTAAATATAGTCGTCAGTCTCTTAATCATTTAAAAAACAAACATTATTTGGTACTTTCTTAAGTTTGAACGGTTCAGATTCTTCGGGGGTGAAAACAAACAAGTCCTAAGTGGTGCACGTGAGTGTGGATCTAATATTTATAACTAAACGAAACTTAGCATTTCTTAGAATAATTTTTGAATTTCATTGGCAACGTGGGCGGACCTAGGTGGTCCCGATGGTGGGCTGGCCCACCCTATTTTTTAGGGAATTTTTCCGAGATATATACTATTTTTTTTTGGATCTTTGTGTCAGTTTTCATAGTGAAAGGCAATGAGTTTTATGTCATTTTAAAAGCTTAGGGGTGAAGCTGTATATAACATATTTTTTAATCAGATATGCGTCTCACTAAAAAAGAAAAACTACATTCATTTTCTATTTCTTTCTTTCCTCCCCTTTAATTGTTCTGCTTCTCTTTTTTTTTGTCCTTAATATTTAATTGCTGTAATTTTTGTTTTAGGATATTTTATCGCTAAAATATAACTTGAATGAGTAATTGTTATAATACAACTTGAATAAGTATTTGTCATTCAATCAAGATATATTTTAGGACCAAAAAATTGCAAAAAACTATATATAACCCTAAAAAAATCGACTCGGGGTTTCCCATCCCAAACCCCCACCCCTACTTGAAACTTTTGCACTCCCTGACTAAAAATCCTGGTCCGCCACAGATTGGCAACACCACAAACCTGCTCTTCTTGAAGCGATCAGAAGGTAGACAATACTCATACACATAGAACATATGTTTTTTGTTTGGATAACACTTGGTGACTCTTGATTGGGACTCAAAATTGGGACTCCCGCTTACGTGGGGTGCTTTCATTGGTTGATCCTTTATAAACGTGGGTCCCCGCCAGCGGCAGTAACCAATCGCGACACGCCATGTCAGCGAGTCGCGATTTTGAGTCCCAATTTTGAGTCGCCCTAGCATTACTCTTAACTCCATTAATTGTGCGATATTTTTATGAGTTGAAATTTGTGATGGTTTGTTTGTAGGTATGACGAGTTGTGGATGCCGTTGATTTGTGATCTAACGGTGGGGGATAAAGCTCCGATTGTTCTTCCTCCTCTTGATATTGAGTGGGTTTGGTATTGTCATACTTTGAATCCGGTAAGTTATTAATAACCTTTTATACAATTCTGATTGGTTGCTGAGAAAATTATTAAAAAGAAAAAAATCAAAAATTGTTTTGCGATCGATCGTTAACTAGAACAGGCCTGCGCATCCGTAGGAGGAAAAACAAAAAAGAAGAAATTTGGACTCAATAGTTAAGTAAACTTGAATTTCTTATCTAACATATTTGACTGTTTTTAATCATTTGAATGGATTTGGTATTGTCACACTTTGAATGAAATTACTTATGTTGTTGATACCCTTTAATATAGTTCTTTTTGGTTGCTTAAAAACAGAGAGAACAGGAAAAATATTTGTATAATCATTTTGTGATCATTAACTAGAACATGCATATGAATAAACACTAAGAAATTTTCCTTTTTTAAATTTCTTGTCAGTATAGTTCTGTTTGGTTGCTGAGAAAGTTATAGTACAGAAAAATCAATAATCATGTTTTGATCATAACTAGAAGATGCTTATGAATAACAGCAGAGGAACAAATTTGAACTCAATTAGTTAGGTGAACTTGAATTTCTTATATTTAATTTTCCATTATTTTGAATCTTTTGAATGGATTTGGTATTGCCAAACTTTGAATCCGGTATGTTGGTCATAATCTTTTATATAACTTTGTTTGGTTGCTGAGAAAATAAGGAACAGAAAAATAACAACAATCATTTTCTGATCATTACTAGAACATGCCTATGAATAAAAAGAAAGATAAATAAATTTGAACTAAATTAGTTAAATTTCCATTTGTTTTAATCCTTTGAATGGATTTGGTATTATCACACATTGAATCCGGCATGCTGTTCATAATCTTTAATATAGTTCTGTTTGGTTGCTGAGAAAGTGAGAGAATAGAAAATTATTTGTATAATCATTTTGTGATGATTAACTAGAACATGCCTACGAATAAAAACAGAATACGAAATTTGAACTTAATTAGTTAGGTGAACTTGAAATTACTTGAATTGATTTTGTATTTTTCACGCTTTGAATCTGGTATGTCGTTGATAACCTAATTCTGTTTGGTTGCTGAGAAAGTGAGAGAACAGAAAAATGTCTATAATCATTTTCTGATCATAACTTGAACAAGCGTATGCAATAATGCCTCCCTATGGAAAACAAATAGAAAGGTTTGTTTGGTTGCTGAGAAAGTGAGAGAACAGAAACATATCAAACAAAATTTTCTGATCATAACTAGAACATGCCTATGCAAAGTAAAGAAGAAGAACTTTGAACACAACTAAGGTTACTAATCCAGTTAATTTAGTTAGTGAATTTAAAACTCTTATCTTTAGTTTTCAATTTATTTTCTCCTCCTCTTTATATTGAATGGGTTTTGTATGGATTCGTTATGCTGTTGATAATCTTCAATCAAAGGTCTGTTTGGCTGCTGAGAAGGTGAGAGAACAGAAAATATCAATAATCATTTTTTGATTATAACTGGAACATGACTATGCAATGTGAAGAAGTTTGAACACAACTAAGTCTACTTATTCTTTTAGGTTAGGTAGTTAGGTGAATTTAAAATTCTTGTCTGTAACTTTCAATTTTTTCTCCTCTTGATATTGAATGGGTGTGATATGAATTTGATATGCTGTTGATGATGTTCAATTCAGCTCTGTTTGGTTGCGGAGAAAGTTGTAGGATTGAAAAATATCAACAATTAGTTCTGATACATAAACTTATTCATTTAAGTTTATTTATTCACTAAGTTTACTTTAAATATATTATCTTTAGTTTTCTATTTATATCTTGTCCTTCTTGATATTGATTGGGTTTGTTATGAATCTGGGTATGCTGTTGATAATCTTCAATAGAGCTCTGTTTGGTTGCTGAGAAATTAATAGGACAGGAAAATATCAACAACAATAACAGAAAAATCTCCACAATCATTTTCTGGTCATAACTTTAAGGTATCGTCATCCCAATGGGAAAAATAAATAAATCAAAAAACAAGAAAGGTGAACTTAACTAAGTTTACTAATTCATTTAGGTCAATTAGTTTTGTGAACCCGATTTTTGATGATTAATTGTCCATATATTTTATCCTCCTCTTGGTTTGTTATTTTCCACCTTTCGGTTTTGGTGTGTTTTCTGTTAGGTTTCTGAGAAGGTGATAGAACAGAAAAATATAAACAATTGTTTCGTGGTATAACTAGAACATGCCTATTGTGACACCCCGCCTAATTAAACATCGGGTGATCAGGCCTTCATTAAATTAAAACAGGTTTCTCAAATGGTTCATTCTTAGCATCACTGTCGAAAAGCTTTTTAATTACTAATCCCCTAAGTGAAATTAGACCGGTGCCAAATTTTATCTTTCTTAAAACAGAAAAATCGACCATGCGGAACAAAACACTAATAATCATGTACTATAATACAAACATCAAAGTAAAAGTACAACAGAACAAAAGTATTACCGAATAAACCATCGGCTAAAAATCCCAAACAACAATAGAATAACCACTAGTCTGAAACTAACATCTGAGACTAATACCGGACCACAAGTCCATACATAGAAGAGTGCGAGATCCTGTGCTAGATCTGAATGAGAGATATCGTCTAGTCAAATCCTGTAAGCATCCACTGTGCTACAGCTCCGAGTCTGGAATGGAATCATCACACATGGCGTCCCTGTGGCTGGACACCTAAAAGGTTTTGAAAATATTTTATAGCAAGAGTTAGTACTCAAAACATTTTGAAAATATTTAGCAAGCGTTTATCACAATATAAAAATGCGGTTATTGATTACACATGTTAGGTTCTCGTACACTCTCTTGAGTTAACTCACCCCTCATCTTTGGTGCACACCTAACGTTCTACACTTAGTTTGTCTAGCCATACTTCTCACTAAAGTAGTAAACTGATCTTATCTGTACCCAAGTTCCAGTACCGCCCATACAGTACAACCATTTTACTAACATCTTGCGTATGTTAATTAATTCTCAAGTAACATTTCATCTCTGTTATTTTTCAAGACTTCTCATTTAGCTTCACTACTAAAATTACTACAATTTTCACAATTGTTGACTTTCCCACTTATGTAATTAAGTTTCGCTACTTGAATTACTAAATAGATTTTCTCTATCTAAAGGTTCATTTCGTAATTAAGTTTCACTACTTAACTTACCAATTCAGTATGTATCTTTAAATACATAATATATCAATCTACTAATACACGGAAGTAGAATATCATCAGGTATATATATTTCACACACAATATATACTAATTATTAGTCACTGCTATTTTCCCCCTTTTATACACATAAAGGACTCTTGGTTCGGAATGATTCATCGACCCCAAGTAAGAATTGGTTCGGCATGATACATCGACCTCAATTATTTTAAAAATATATATATACACATATTCTGGTTCGGGACTCTCTCATCGCGACACCAGTTCAAAGTTTGGTTCGGTATTTCTCATCGACCCCAAACTTATAATAACTTTATGTTAGTTCGGAATGTCTCATCGACCCTAACATAATTAATTTAGGTAAAATCTCTCTACCTAAAAGATCACATAATTCAGTAGGTACACGCCCGACCTATTAATCATATACGTACGTAATATTTTAATCTCATATATTTACCGTACAATATTCGCTTTACGATTTATCTCATTAATCGCATTTATTTGAGTATTCACACAACTCTAAGGGTCGTAGTTACCCCTTACATATAATTTCAGTAGTTATTGCTTGCCCTACTGGTCTATTACTTAAATTGAATTTACTTCGCCCCGTAACTCAATTTCCGAAGTCCCCGATACTCTACTAAATCGGATTATTCTCCTCGGTCCATAATCCAAGCCCTACACCCAATGGCCTTATTGGACCTCAACAATATACCTACTGGTCTTATTCTTACTCCCATATAAGTATAATGTAAATCCTAGAATACCCATTCATTCCCGAACTCAACGAAGGATTAAACACAAAATTTTCGGGATACAGCTTGCGTCGATCGATCGATAGTTTGAGATCGATCGAACAGGGACAGACGCAGTCTGTCTTCTTCGTTGATCCTCTCCTCCATTAACAACTTTCCAAACTCCATTATTGTCCACCAAACTTTTACCCAATGATCCTAACATATTTCCACATATACTAGGATAGTTTCTAACGTGTCAATTACATCAAAACTCCAATTACTTTAAAGAAATAATGAATTAAAACCCAGAATTTCTTGAAACCCCAGTTATGGTGTTCTTCCCATATTATCATTCAAAATCCAGATTTTTATTCCGAAAATCATTAAGTCTAATCTGAATATTAATCCTCTACATAGTTTAAATCATTCTACATGCGATTCCTATCCCAACATGCATAAATATCATCTTTCTCCAATCAAAATATTGATTTAAACAAAACTATTCAAAAACCCTACACATGGGTATTATAACTTTATAAATTTTGCAATAAACAACTTGCCTTATGATCAGTAGGGTCTGATTTCGTGGTTCTTGTTGATGATTGATGATCTTCATCCTTCAATCCTTCTTCCCCAACAAGTTGATGGTAGAAACCCCTTTGAATCCTTCCCAAATCTTCTTTTTGCTTTAGAAAGTTGTGCCTCTCCTCTCTCTAATGGTGTTGGTGTTGTCATGGGTGTTCTAACCCTAATTCATCTATCATACGGCTGATATAAAACTCTCAATTTCGTAGGTCTCCATACCCTCTTATGTTAAAAGACCAAAACGCCCCCGAACGGTCTCGGTTTAGTCCAAAATTGCCCCGGAACTCAACTAGTACCCCCCGGGTATACTATTTTGACTAATTTGACCCTTCCGGACTCATTGGTGACCTCTAAATTATCATTTGAGTCACTTAAAAATATTACTCGTTCTCACCCCAACTCGGTCTACACGCGTTAAGTAACTATTTACCATAATTACAATTTTTAATAAAACTCTTTAAATTACTACTCTTACGTAATTTAAATCAAGACGATATTTTCTCATTTAATTCTCCAATCTAATTAAATGGAATATTCAGAAATACGGGGTATTACATACTTCCCCCCTTGCAAAGGAATTTCGTCCTCGAAATTAGGATAAGGCTGGTATTAAGGCTAAGGACCTTAAATATAATTGCACCCTCTAATACCCAATACCAAATCATAATATCCTAACGGTCGTCCCAAGCACATGACCATTTCATCATAATTTCTTATCGCACGTTACCCATGCCGCACATATCATAATTAAGTCCCACTACTTAATTTCTCCATAGATTTTCCCAATCCAACGTTAATTCTTGAAATTAAGTTTCTCCCTACTTAATTTACCCATTTGATGTATATCTCTATATAACATCTAAGTGTCTACAATCACTCATAAGTAGAATATTATAAGGTATATATTTCACACACTATATATACTTTAAGGAAAAATTGGTCCGGCAAAAATCATCGGCCCCAATAATCTTATCATTTACATTGGTCCGGGAATTCCTCGACCCCAAGGTAAATGTAATGCACATGTCGGTTCAGACCTTCCGTCGATCCCAATATTTATCATTGATTTGGTTCGAAAAATATCGGCCCCAAATCGATCCCCCATGTATTGGTCCGGAACATCATCGACCCCAATACAGAGATTAAGCACACTTACTATCGCACATAAGTAGTAAAAATCAATAGGTATATATATCTTACACATAACATATACTACCAACACTTATTTTATAATCACCCCCCTTCTATAACACTTTTGGGGTTATTGGCTCGGAATTCCACCTCGATCACCAATAGTTATTAATTACTTGTCTCGGGATCACATCTCGAGCACCAATATGTGTATATATATCTCATCGCACATGAGTAGACAATTGTGAGCCATATATTTCACATTTCATATACTTTAAAATGTCACACTCCAATAGAATGTCCTCATATCACGCGTTAAGGACTAAAGTTCGAAATGTCTCCTCGAACCACACCCCAAAGTACATGTATTGTTCGTAATCGGTACCCACGAACCTAATCCTCATGTACAGTCCATATAGGCGCTCACTCTACCTATAAATATGCTCTTATAGGCATACATTCAACCTATGAATTGATCAGTGGGCTTCTCCATAATTCCACTATCATAAGGGCGTATCATCATTCTTTCTCACTAACATTGAGTCGTAGGTAGCACAACGTACTCAAAATAAAACTTTATCTCTATTCCTTCCTGACCTTCTCTCACAGGGTGGAATTTTAGGATTTCATCCTGATTCACAATCATGTAGAGCGGCACTGTGCACTCTCCCTTTTCAACTACATACTAATCCATCCCGGTCACCCCATTTCGCTACCCCCAACGAAATGTTGGCTTAATTATGATGTTCACAACCCATCAATAATTTATAAGTCTGTCTCCTCATTCTATCATTGGAAATGTGGGTTCACTACCGCATTCCGGTTGTTCATTTCGAGTCTATCTTGTCTATTAACTAGAGGTGTATCTGGAGACAATCTCACTACGTCTCTCCTCAACATCGCTTCCCACTTACGTCATCTTTCCTGAAGTGGTACTCTATTCCCCTTTCTCTCCGGGTTTATTATACTTTACAATCCGTGCACTCTTCGCAATTGGCGCACTTTTTGGGTTGGTTACTTTATAAGGATCAACATTTTAGTAACACGTAAGTCACTCACAACACTCAGTCAAGTAGCACCTTGCGCTACTTCTTCACCACAATTAGGTCTCCCATATCAAGAGATAACCTTTGAACGGTTTCCCACCGACTTTCATCCCATAGGGTGTGCTGGATCTCTCAGCACATATAATCTTGGATCATCGTCAATCTCCCATGACGTTCAACCCATTTCATCGATACGACTTGTTTCCTATTTTCCCCACCGTCGTACCAAAAATATTCCGCATCCCTCTATCTCGGATGTCTAAGGAATCCAATTGACTAGGGCGCCCATACACCCTTTTCTCCGTGCACATTTGCAAAAACATTGCAAATGTCGCACCCGTATCATGCTTTTCTTCAACTCCTGCCTAGTCTACACGACGTGACTACAATCTTGTGGGTATTCTCAATACCCTATAGGCCAAAAATCAAATCCTTGCCCACAAAGTCCCACTTATCCCTTCGTGGTGAGGTAAGCCTTTCAGTGTTTCTCTTCAACACTACCGGCTCCACTGATGCCCTAGCATCTAACAATGCCACTTCTCCTGACGTGCAAAAATTCAGTCGTATTCCTTTTCGCAACCGAACTTAAACAAGGGACTTCTCCCCATGTATTCTTATTGAGCATTGTCGGAACACCACATAGTCAAGATACTCAAATTCGATTCCCCGACAATATGTGCAACCATACTCCAATGCTTCTAACGGAGTCAAGTGGCACCGCGCTTATGCTATCACTAAGTCTTAAGCACTAAATACAACGGCGAGCTCGATCTCTCAGCTCAGCGGTAATACTACATATCTTGACTCACATCATTTAGGTTCCCACACACCGAAATCAATTACTAAGAGATGTTCATAATCTCCGAAGTTTCTCACATTTTGATGAATAATGACAACTCGACCCTTTTTCAGGTGAGGAGTCGTCATATACCCCATTCACTCGAGGCTGAAACTCATATACTTCCTTATCCATCGCTCTGGTGATTTAGATGGTTCCCGGACATAACACGCTTGTCCTCTCCGGAATGCAAAACTTATTGGAGTTATTATTTCTTCAAATAACTTCCAGCTAAAAATAAAACGCGTGGCCCTAGAATCCACACTAGACATCTTTTCAAAAATTCCTGACTCCAGGCCATGCTGACCGGTTTGGGTACCCCTCCTATCGGACTGGGTAGTCTCGATCCTGAACACTATCATCTTGGTTCCCTTAGTTCTGGTGACCAAGAGGAACGCACTATGGGACTTAACAGTCCCGACTTAGGATCTAATCATTAAATCCTCTAGTGGGTTTCCACTTATGGCTCGCACCAGCCCCATTACATTCAGTCTTACTCTTTGACTAAATCTCTAAACTCCCTTAGCTCCGCCCACCCAGGAGCATTAACCTCAACCTTGTAGGAAGTACCATATTGTCTTCATATACATAAGTCGTTCAAGAAGAGTTTTACCAAAAATTGCGAGCTATAACTCGAGAGTCCATTTTCTCAAGGGCTCTTTTCCCTTATACCTATCTCATCGGTACAAGTTCACTTCACAGGATAAATTTCTCTCTCACGATTGGCCTCTACCAGGCTTTCACGTGAGGGGTTCATATATTCCCATTCACTACACTTCTGAATCATCATAGGAGAACTTTGCGGTTAAACTATACGTAAAGTTCTTCTATTTATATATACGGACCCTCGGTCCGAATGTAGTGACTGGTATCCCCGCCACGTTGCCTGAAAATTTACTCAAATTTTCACTTCTGAGTATTTCTACTCAGTCCCAACTGCCAAAACCTCTGGACATACTACTTCCATTGGTTAACATGCACAGTCGCCGTTTTATCACATTTACGGCTCGTTCTCATCAAATATTCTTCAGACCTACTCCCACTATCACTGCATTGGGCGGTCTAGACTAGCATCCCTCTTGCCGTCGTGACACTTGGAAAATGCCTGCTATGCCTCAACAACCCTTGCAGCATTTACTTCCATTACACGCTAGGAGTGACCTCGACCTCGGTCATCTCTCCTATGATTGCCATCTTTGAACACCCCATGCTTTATGCCGAGCTCCTCCCTCCCGTAGTCCTTCTAACGCCAATGCTGGTCCTACCACCATATTCGACGTGCCGTGCCTAAACGGACTCGTATATATAACACTACGTCTACCAAATAGCATGAGAACGTAAACTACGTACATAGAGGAGTACAATCATCCTAAGATAGGGCTCTATATCAATCAAACGATACGCTGAAAACGTAGTAAGCCGTACAGATCCTATGGACACTAGAACCTGATGCTCTGATACCATCTGTGACACCCCGCCTAATTAAACATCGGGTGATCAGGCCTTCATTAAATTAAAACAGGTTTCTCAAATGGTTCATTCTTAGCATCACTGTCGAAAAGCTTTTTAATTACTAATCCCCTAAGTGAAATTAGACCGGTGCCAAATTTTATCTTTCTTAAAACAGAAAAATCGACCATGCGGAACAAAACACTAATAATCATGTACTATAATACAAACATCAAAGTAAAAGTACAACATAACAAAAGTATTACCGAATAAACCATCGGCTAAAAATCCCAAACAAAAATAGAATAACCACTAGTCTGAAACTAACATCTGAGACTAATACCGGACCACAAGTCCATACATAGAAGAGTGCGAGATCCTGTGCTAGATCTGAATGAGAGATATCGTCTAGTCAAATCCTGTAAGCATCCACTGTGCTACAGCTCCGAGTCTGGAATGGAATCATCACACATGGCGTCCCTGTGGCTGGACACCTAAAAGGTTTTGAAAATATTTTATAGCAAGAGTTAGTACTCAAAACATTTTGAAAATATTTAGCAAGCGTTTATCACAATATAAAAATGCGGTTATTGATTACACATGTTAGGTTCTCGTACACTCTCTTGAGTTAACTCACCCCTCATCTTTGGTGCACACCTAACGTTCTACACTTAGTTTGTCTAGCCATACTTCTCACTAAAGTAGTAAACTGATCTTATCTGTACCCAAGTTCCAGTACCGCCCATACAGTACAACCGTTTTACTAACATCTTGCGTATGTTAATTAATTCTCAAGTAACATTTCATCTCTGTTATTTTTCAAGACTTCTCATTTAGCTTCACTACTAAAATTACTACAATTTTCACAATTGTTAACTTTCCCACTTATGTAATTAAGTTTCGCTACTTGAATTACTAAATAGATTTTCTCTATCTAAAGGTTCATTTCGTAATTAAGTTTCACTACTTAACTTACCAATTCAGTATGTATCTTTAAATACATAATATATCAATCTACTAATACACGGAAGTAGAATATCATCAGGTATATATATTTCACACACAATATATACTAATTATTAGTCACTGCTATTTTCCCCCTTTTATACACATAAAGGACTCTTGGTTCGGAATGATTCATCGACCCCAAGTAAGAATTGGTTCGGCATGATACATCGACCCCAATTATTTTAAAAATATATATATACACATATTCTGGTTCGGGACTCTCTCATCGCGACACCAGTTCAAAGTTTGGTTCGGTATTTCTCATCGACCCCAAACTTATAATAACTTTATGTTAGTTCGGAATGTCTCATCGACCCTAACATAATTAATTTAGGTAAAATCTCTCTACCTAAAAGATCACATAATTCAGTAGGTACACGCCCGACCTATTAATCATATACGTACGTAATATTTTAATCTCATATATTTACCGTACAATATTCGCTTTACGATTTATCTCATTAATCGCATTTATTTGAGTATTCACACAACTCTAAGGGTCGTAGTTACCCCTTACATATAATTTCAGTAGTTATTGCTTGCCCTACTGGTCTATTACTTAAATTGAATTTACTTCGCCCCGTAACTCAATTTCCGAAGTCCCCGATACTCTACTAAATCGGATTATTCTCCTCGGTCCATAATCCAAGCCCTACACCCAATGGCCTTATTGGACCTCAACAATATACCTACTGGTCTTATTCTTACTCCCATATAAGTATAATGTAAATCCTAGAATACCCATTCATTCCCGAACTCAACGAAGGATTAAACACAAAATTTTCGGGATACAGCTTGCGTCGATCGATCGACGGCTGGGTTCGATCGATCGACATAGTCGATCGATCGATAGTTTGAGATCGATCGATCGATCGAACAGGGACAGACGCAGTCTGTCTTCTTCGTTGATCCTCTCCTCCATTAACAACTTTCCAAACTCCATTATTGTCCACCAAACTTTTACCCAATGATCCTAACATATTTCCACATATACTAGGATAGTTTCTAACGTGTCAATTACATCAAAACTCCAATTACTTTAAAGAAATAATGAATTAAAACCCAGAATTTCTTGAAACCCTAGTTATGGTGTTCTTCCCATATTATCATTCAAAATCTAGATTTTTATTCCGAAAATCATCAAGTCTAATCTGAATATTAATCCTCTACATAGTTTAAATCATTCTACATGCGATTCCTATCCCAACATGCATAAATATCATCTTTCTCCAATCAAAATATTGATTTAAACAAAACTATTCAAAAACCCTACACATGGGTATTATAACTTTATAAATTTTGCAATAAACAACTTGCCTTATGATCAGTAGGGTCTGATTTCGTGGTTCTTGTTGATGATTGATGATCTTCATCCTTCAATCCTTCTTCCCCAACAAGTTGATGGTAGAAACCCCTTTGAATCCTTCCCAAATCTTCTTTTTGCTTTAGAAAGTTGTGCCTCTCCTCTCTCTAATGGTGTTGGTGTTGTCATGGGTGTTCTAACCCTAATTCATCTATCATACGGCTGATATAAAACTCTCAATTTCGTAGGTCTCCATACCCTCTTATGTTAAAAGACCAAAACGCCCCCGAACGGTCTCGGTTTAGTCCAAAATTGCCCCGGAACTCAACTAGTACCCCCGGGTATACTATTTTGACTAATTTGACCCTTCCGGACTCATTGGTGACCTCTAAATTATCATTTGAGTCACTTAAAAATATTACTCGTTCTCACCCCAACTCGGTCTACACGCGTTAAGTAACTATTTACCATAATTACAATTTTAAATAAAACTCTTTCAATTACTACTCTTACGTAATTTAAATCAAGACGATATTTTCTCATTTAATTCTCCAATCTAATTAAATGGAATATTCAGAAATACGGGGTATTACACCTATGCATCCCTATGAAAAAATAAAAAGAAGTGCAGAAGAAGAAATTTGAATTTAACTAAGTTTACTGATTCATTTAGGTCAGTTAGTTGGGTTAACTTGAAATTTACTTAAACTTTAAGTCTCCATATATTGGTCTCCTCCTCTTGATGTTTAATTGATTTAGTATTGTTATCCTTCAATTATGGTGTGTTTTGGTATGCTTCAGTACAGCTTTGTTTGGTTGCTGAAGAAGTATAACTAGAACATGCTCATGCATCCCTACAAAAATATAAAAAGAAGTAAAAGAAGAAGAAATTTGAACTCTATTGAGTTATCTAATACATTTAGGTCCATTAGTTAGGTAAATTTGAAACATCTGTTCTTTAAATTTCCATCTATTTTTTTCTTCCTTGATATTGATTGGGTTTGGTAGTTTCACACTTCAATTTTGGTTTGTTTTGGCTAAGGCTTCAGTACACTTTGTTTTGATTGGTGAGCAGTGAAAGAAAAGAGTAATTGTTATTATTATAACTATTATATGTTGGAGAATTTTTAAAATAAGTGAGTAAGAGCTTTGGGAGTAAAAGCTTAAAAGCTTGTCTCACATTGGAAGTGTGTAGAGAAAAGTGGGAAGTAACCCAATATAAAAGGGAGAATGTCCGACATTGAAAAATGAGTAAAGCTAAGTGATACTCACTAAGCTATAAAAGGAACGGGCAACCTTTGAGTCCCACATTGGAAAAATATTAAGAATGTGCACTTAATAAGTAGAAATAGAAGATGAAGAGACTTCATCTAGTATTTAAGAGGCTATTCAAGAGACCTCCAATACGGTGCGAAGCACCGTACGCACCTGCCCGCACGCGCGCGCGCGCGCGCGGGGCAGTGGGCTGTAGAGGCGCTAGTGGCGCACTTTGCACGCCGCGTGTCCGCAGTGGTAGCGTGTTGCCGGGATTCGTCTGGCTCGGGCGCAGTCACTTTTTGGTGGGTCCGTGTAAAACCGTTTCGGGATTACTGTACCTGTTCGTAAGTGGTTTAAGAGTCTTGGTACTTAATAGTCATACCATTTCGGAATTAAGTAAAGACTGTTAAAACTCAACAGTCATGACCCCTGAGATACAACCTTTCATTTCCTATAAATAAAGGCACCCTATTTCGAAATTGCACATAATTAAGATTACCCCAGTTCCGAATTTTCCAACCCTTGCTATTACTCTCTTACAATTTTCAGGAGATATAAATTATCTTATTCTGTTTTGTGCACATAAACAGAATAAGAACTTGATTGACTGTTCTTCGCTGCTGCATCCAAAGGCTGTCTTCAAATATACAAGTTGCAGACAATGCAAGTTGCTTCATTGTATCTTGAGTACGGATTTGCGGATTCCCGTTTGTATACCGAAGTTGTTCATGTGGGGCAAATTCTGTATTTAGGAAAGTGACATCACGCCTTGAAGTTTTCCAGAATCTATTCAGAAGTTACATTATTGTATTGAAGTTTATATTACTGTGATATATAAAGAGTTCATTTTCTGTATTTGCATACATATTATCCAACATTATATGTCAATGCATCCCTATGAAAAAATAAATAAAAAAAGGAAATAAACTTGAACCAAACAATTGTTTTTTTATCGGAATCTCCAGTCTAAAATCTAAATATAAAAAGTTAATTGTTTTTAGCTTAAACAAACTCTTTAAATAGGTGTTTAGAGTTAATATTGCCTAGATGTAATATTAGTTCTTGATGACCGTTAAAATTTAAAAGAAATTGTGCCCTTTTTTTTAATTTTTACTTTTCTTTTTTTTTCCCTTGTGTGGGGTGGGGTGGGGTGGAGAGGATGGGATTTTCTTTTCTTTTCATCCATTAGTTTTCTCAGGAACCAAACAATTTGTAGAACTCATGGGTTGGAATATTTTCATTATATCTATCAGTTGTAAATTTGACACTCCATCTCAGGTCAGCTACAGGCTATACTGCGAGTCAAGGTTTTCAAAGCTCATTGGAAAACCTGTAATACTCAATGATGAAAACGAAGATTATGCGTTGAATACATGCAGAGATATCTGGATTTCTAGATACCCGTCTGAGCCTTTTGAGAATGAAATTGATTCTGATATTAATGACCCGCCGGATATTGTTTTAAATGAAGATTTGTTGGACCAAGTATTAAAGCAAAGATGTTTATACACCTTGTTTTCAGAGCCATACATGTTGGAACTTGTATATTTAATTGCGGCAAAGCAGCGATACAAGGGGTTTCTGTATATGATGCAAAAATTTGCGGATAGGTCCTCTGTTTTCATTCCCACTACAGATATTCTACTAATGTGGCTGACTCATCAGGTTGATTTGTTTTCTTACTGATTGTATTGATATATAATGCATTTTTCTTTTGATGAAGTTCCGTAATTTGACAATTGAGAAAAATTATATTTTTTCTGTTGATAAAACAGTAGAAAGAGGTCGTATCTTCGTGCGATGGCAAGTGCCCTCGCCCAAGCTACGGTTGGTCTCAGGTTCGAGACATGGGGGCAGCCTCTCCATATATGGGGGTAAGGTCAGCCGACATCCACATCTCCCAGACCCCGCAGTTAAGCAGTTAAGCGGGAGCCTTGTGTACTGTACGACCTTTTATAATACAGTAGAAAGATGAATACCCTGTTAAATACATATTGCAGTTGATACACAAAATGATACGATAAGTAGACAAGTCAAATTAAAAAAAATAGAGTTCGGATACGGTAGGATACGGATACAGGTATATATATAGTACTGCTCTTGTGCGGAGTGGACATGTGTCACCTGGCGGTGAGACCAGAAAAGAGAGTGTGCCTATAATTTAGCCAATAAATTCTAGGCTCACCGACAGGTAACACATGTCCGGTCCACACTCTTAAAATGCGTCCGCACAAGAGCGTAGGCTATTACTTCAAGAGCAAAGTAAAGTTACATATGGCGATATATTTATTGCTTTTAATAGCCCTGTTTTGTATATGTTTTTCTCAAAAATCCCCTTTCTTTTTTTTTTAGATAATTGCAAAAATAGTGTCAACGCTGTCCAAACCATATTAATGTCATACCCATGCCCGTATCCTGAAGTCAAAATTCTAATTAAATATTGTCGTACCTGCAATGTTTAAAGTATCCGTGCTAATAACTGCATGAAAGTTCCTGCAAATCCCAACTTGCATATGATCATTATTATCATTTTGTTAGTTGTTATTAAGTAAGGTTATTTTGGATTTGACCCCATTAATTCTTTGATATTGACTTTTGCCCTTAATATTTGTACTTTTTGGGTTTGATACCCAAAATGACTTTTAGCGACGCAAAAAGTGTCACAATTTTTTTACCAATTATCTTTTGTG
Organism: Sambucus nigra; assembly: GCA_949130495.1. Classification (NCBI taxonomy): domain Eukaryota; kingdom Viridiplantae; phylum Streptophyta; class Magnoliopsida; order Dipsacales; family Adoxaceae; genus Sambucus; species Sambucus nigra. The sequence goes on from OX422211.1 coordinate 724,348,480, forward strand.
ACACTTTTTGCATCGCTAAAAGTTATTTTAGGGCCAAACCCCAAGAAACAAAAATTATAGGTGTTAAACTCAATTACAAAGAATTAATGGGAGCCAAGTCCAAATAACCCTATTAATTATAAATGAAACCGTTTGTCATTTTAGCCTGAGCTTCGCAGAAATTTTGCCTCATCAAATGCATCAAGTCGCATGTGTACGAGGCCATTGTATATTTGTAGTCATCCATTCATACTTACACGGTTTATGGCAACTATGGTGATAACTCTCCAATTATAATTTGTTGATTTTTGTTCAATAATTCAGAGCTACCCCACAGAATACATGGTTGATGTGAAGGAAATGGAGGGGCATATGGGGAAAGTGGTTGGGGCATGGGAATGTGTGAAAGAAGAAGATGTCGAAGAAACAAAAAAGATGTGGGAGAAAAGTTTTGATGAACCATATGAGAAAGCTGGTTGCCCGGCCATTGGAGGAATTATTAAGGTCAAGCTGCCGGTTTATTGGGAGGTCAATGATACTGATGTCAACATAAAATTCAAGTCAATGATACCCAGGTTCTTACTCGAGGTTAGTTGGCACTTTGGTATTCGTTAGACATTTATATATATATATATGTGTGTGTGTGTGTGTGTGTGTACGGAAAGTGTAAGGTGCAGATTTAAAAAAACGGACTAAGAAACGAACATGATTTGTCATGGCTTTGGACCGTGACAAATTGGGTCCATTTCAAAACCCGTTCCCAAGTGTCCCACACCTGAGACGCCCTTTGTATATGTACACAAAGTATTAAATTATGTTTATTTTAAATCTGTCCCTATGCTAATTGCATGATTAGATTTAGTCTAGAGAAGTTAAAAAATCAGACTGAACGCCGCATGCAACAGATAATGCATGCGGTACAAGTGGGTCGATGCACATGCCCTACCCCCGGCTAATAGTGCGGAAAACAAACATTTTATTAACTATATTCTTATGTAGCCAGGATAAATCTCATATATTTATGTAGCACAAAAAGCTGTAATTACAAAACTAACCCGTTGTAGTGTGCTTTCCGATTCTCAATCAAGGATGCATCGGGTTACGTTTCGGGTGACGAGTTGAATTTGGTGATCCAAGTTGGCTACGTATCCGTTGATAAGACGAAATCAAACTCCCCAAGCGTAGTTCTCAAATTCTACTAAAAGAATTTCGGAGTAATTCAATGCTAAAAATTATCTCACAAGTATGCGGTTTCATACTTGGTGAATTTCTCTTAACCAAAGACTTGTAGAATTTGATATTCTAGTTGTACCTTTCATAAGACTTCCACAACCTTGTATTTATACCCAAAGTTTTGGGAATATAACTAAATTCAATTTAAACAATAATTAATTAATGTTTAATGGTAGAATCACACTCCATTAAACCAATGCTTAGTGGCGAAATCCTACACACCCCATTAATGTTTTAATCACTTACCTAACTTTGGTAAAGCCAAACTTACCAAGGTAAACTAGGAAAAGTATACAAACTTTGGTAAATAGTGATAAGATAAACTAAAAGTTTTACTTATCTTTGAATTGCATCTTAATCTTTAATGAGTATGAGAATTCCATTTCCTACAAAACTTCTTAAGTAGAATTTATACTTTTGACCTGATATTTTTATAACCTTAGGGGTTCATACTTCTTAGTTTATGGTAACTCATCTATTACTCCAATAAAGAGTTAAACCAATCATCATAAATAACTTGTAGGTGTATATTATGATTAATGTTAAGATAATGTGAATAAATTCTTTATCTATTCCAAACCTTGTCCGTTAACCGTTTCCATACACTCCAATCTTTCTATCATCCCAGTATAAATATTTGTTTTATTTCCGGAATGGTAAACTGTCAATCCATAAATCAAATATCCGCTTTCTTTTAATATATACTCTTTTTGACAATATCCGATTAAAAATAACTATTCTAATCATTGTCAATACCTTGGTCAAGGATTTAATTAGAATATTAATTAAAGTAACCAACTTAGAATAAATTCTCCCTTTGCTAAGAGTGATAGATTCTATATTGACCATCCATGATCATTTATATAATATGAGAATAGCCCTAACTCAACACGTGCCATAATCATATAAAAAGATCATAGTTCGTTAAGTAGAATCAAATTACTACCTAATACATACAAAGTATACATGATGTCTTAGGTCTCAGGATTATATGTACAACTTTAACTATAAAATATATCCATTGACGGATTAGCAAAAACTCCATTGGATAATTCTATGCGATTACGTTCAGTGCCATACTATACAGTATGCACCCATACATTTGATCTTATCAGACTCCGACAAATAGTTTGAGACTGAGCTACTCCTTTAAACAGGGAAATCATAACGTATGCTAATATTTAAAAAACGCAGTGTCCAGTTGTGTTTCTGGCTAGGAACAACTTATAAGAAGAAGAAACTGAGGTGAGTATTTTCCGAATATGATTAAACCATTATGATTCATCACACACTCTATAATGTTCTAATGGACATAATCATAAATATCGTATTTATTATTTATCAATTATGATTATATAAAATTTGCCTTGTATTTGTATTTTAACAACAATTGATCAATGAATAACAACACGTTTATATATATTCCCAAAAAACACAATACAAGATTGACTTTTGGGCATATATACAATAATCTTTCACTTGCACTAAAGCCAATTGACTACACAATTCATGCCCATCTTTGACAGATATCGATAAAATGTTTCTCGAGGCAATGCTTTCGTAAGCGGGTCTGCTACGTTACCCTCTGATATAAGTTATCCTTTGATATGACGTCTCCTCTTACAATGATATCCCGTATCAAATGGAATCGTCGCTCAACCCGTTTGGATTTTTGATGAAACCGTGGTTCCTTTGCCTGAACTATGGCCCCATTGTTGTCACAATATAAGGGTACTGCTGACGCAATGGTAGGAACAACTCCTAGTTCAGTGACAAACTTTTTAATCCAAACCGCTTCCTTTGCAGCTTCTGATTCAGACACATATACATCTTCTATCGTAAAATCAACTGTTGTACTCTGCTTGGCACTTTTCCAACTGAACGCTCCATTTTTAATGGTAAAAATATAACCAGATGTTGACCGTCTATCATTAACATCATATTAATAATCTGAGTAAGTAAATCCCTCAACTTCTAATTTATCACCACCATAAACTAGGAACATCTCTTTGGTATTTCTCAGATAGTTAAAAATATGTCTTATGGTTGTCAAGTGATTCGGGCCTAGATCTACTTGATACCTGCTAAGACAAATATCTGGCTTGGTACATGACATGGCATATATAAGACTTCCCACTGTCGAGCATGTGGAATCTTACTCATATGCTACCTCTCTTCTAGGTTCTTGGGACCCATGGCCTTAGAGAGTTTGATTCCATGCCTGAAAGGTATGAAACCTTTCTTGGAATCAAGCATGTTAAACTTTGACAATACTTTGTCAATATAGTTTGACTAGGATAAACCTAGCATCCTTTATGTCTGATTCACAAGTTCGTATGGGTTCAGGTGAGAGAAAACCCAAAGGTCCATTTTTAATTCTATTTACACTAATATGTCCAAGTTTAAGATGCCATTTATACGTTGGATTGATCACATCTCTAGTTCTAGTGAATTTACTTGCATTATTTGTTACTTTCATATTATTGATTTTGCCAGTTAATTCCAAATAATAGAGTCCATTGGAAACACATCCAGTACACACTAACAAAATTCTTTTGTTTAACAAAACAAAACTGATCATTTATTTCAAATGTGTACCTACTTTAAGAAAGACCAGATAGTGATACAATGTTCTTGGGTGACACTGGTATATAATAGCATTTCTCTAAGACAATACACTTATTGGAAGGCAAATTCAGATACATGGTCCCCATAGCTAATGCACTAACTCGTGCTCCATTGGCTACTGTGAAGGAAGGAGACCTCCCCTCTACTCAGTTTCCTGCTTATCCTTAGATCCTTTAAGTTTCCACTTATATGTTAGTTTGCACCTGAATCTAAGCACGAAGACATAATTGGGCTAATCATAAGATTAGTCTCAATATAGAAAATATCAGGCATATCGAAAGTAGGTTTAGGGTTTGTAATTCTTACATTGAAGGAACTTTTTACAGTCTTTCTTCCAGTGCCTTGGCTCATTCCAATGGAAATATTTTCCACGTCTAGCGTTATTCTTATTTGCACCTCCCTTGGGTTTGAGGTTCACACTTGATTTCATTTATTTTGCCCTTTCTCTTCCCTTTGCGTTATCGCTTGGTTCTAGAGGTTTTATTAAATGCCAGAGCTGATCGCTTAGCCTTCCGAATTGACTATTCAGTTGTCTTCAACATATTCAGAATTTCTGAAAGAGAAGCTTCCAGTTTGTTCATGTTTAAATTCATGACAAACTATGTAAACGATTTTGGAAGGGATTGCAGTACCAAGTCGACGCTTAATTGCACCTCCATTTTAACATTCAATTGAGCAAGATGCTTGATGTAATTGATCATCTTAAGAACATTGTCATTCACAGATAATCCCTCAGCCATCCTGGTCCTGAAGAGATCTTTGGCGACATTATACCGAGCAGTTCTGCTCTGTTCACCATAAAGCTGACGAAGATGCAACATGATGGCTTGAGCACTTTCCAATTGGTCATGCTGACGCTGAAGCTCATTAGTCATAGATGCTAAAATGTAGCATCTAGCCTTCATATTCTCGTCTTGCCATTTTGAAAAAATGGCAATCATCTAATCAGATGAATCCTTAGTTATTAATGGAGGTATTCCAGTAAGAACTTAGTTGAACTTCTCTGAAAGAAGTACGATTTTCAAATTTCTTTCCTAGTCTAGGAAATTGGGACTGGTCAATCTGTTGGTATCTAAAATCTCTGTGAAAGGGTTCGTCATAATTTCAACAAATTTAGATTGATCAAAATTATAAACCATTCAAGATTAGGGACTTAAGTCTTAATGGGGTTCCCACTAATTATAAACCACTATTTATAATTTTGTAGGATCCAATATCACTAAGCATTTTAATAAGTAATTGGATCCTATTACCAACTAAAAACATAAAATTGAACTTTGTTAATTTATAAGGGGATCGTGGATTTAGAATAAATAGTGGGAGCCCCATTAAGATTTAATCCCCTAATCTTGAATGGTTTATAATTTTGATCAATATAAATTTGTAGAAAACATGACGAACCCTTTGGCAAAGATTTTAGATACCAACAAATTAACCGATCCCAATATCCTAGACTGAGAAAGAAATTTGAGAATCGTACTTCTTTTAGAGAAGATCAACCACGTTCTTACTTGAAGACCGCCACTGATAACTGAGAATTCATGTGAAGAGATGATTGCCATTTTTTCAAAATGGCGAAACGAGGATATAGGTCTAGATGCTACATGTTAGCATTTATGACTAATGAGTTTTAGCGTCAGCATGACCAATTGGAAAGTGCTCAAGCCATCATGTTGCATCTTCGTCAGCTTTATGGTGAACAGGGGAGAACTGCTCGGTATAATGTTGCCAAAGATCTCTTCAGGACCACCAGAATGGCTGAGGGATCATCTTTGAACGATAGTGTTCTTAAGATGATCAATTACATCAAGCATCTTGCTCAGTTGGATGTTAAAATGGAGGTGCAGTTAAGCGTCGACTTGGTACTGCAATCCCTGCCAGAATTGTTTTCACAGTTTGTCATGAATTTAAACATGAACAAACTGGAAGCTTCTCTTTCAGAAATTCTGAATATATTGAAGACAGCTGAACAGTCGATTCAGAAGGCTAAGCGATCAACTCTAGCATTTAATAAAAGCTTCTACCTCTGGAACCAAGCGACAACGCAACGGAAAGGGCAAGATAAAGAAATCAAATGTGAACCTCAAACAAGAAGGTGTAAATAAGAACAAGGCGAGAGGTGGAAAATATTTCCATTGGAACGAGCCAGGCCACTGGAAGAAGGACTGTAAAAAGTTCTTTCAATCCAAGAAAGACAAACCCCAAATTTGCTTCATGTATGTTTGATATTTCTATATTGAGACTATTCTTATGATTAGCCCAATTCTGTCTTGGTGCTTAGATTCAGGTGCAAGCTTACATATGTGTGGAAACTTGAAGGATCTAAATTTAAGAAGGAAACCGAGTAGAGGGGAGGTCTCCTTCACAATAGCCAATGTAGCACGAGTTAGTGCATTAACTATGGGGACCGTTTATCTGAATTTTCCTTCCAATAAGTGTATTGTCTTAGAGCAATGCTATTATGTACCAGTGTCACCCAAGAACATTGTATCACTATCTAGTCTTTCTTGAAGTGAATACACATTTGAAATAAATGATTAGTTTTATTTTGTTAAACAAAATGATTTGTTGGTGTGTACTGGATGTGTTTCTAATGGACTCTATTATTTGGATTTAGTTCGCAAAATCAATAATATAGAAGTAACAAATAATGCAAGTAAATTCACTAAAACTAGAGATGAGATCAATCCAACGTATGATTGGCATCTTAAACTTGGATATATTAGTGTAAAAAGAATTCACGAGGTGAAAAAAGATGGGCCTTTAGGTTTTCTCTCACTTGAACCCATACTAACTTGTTAATCCTGTTTACATGGTAAGATGATCAAATTACCCTTTGTTGGACAAGGGGAAAAAGCGAGAGAGATATGGCTATGCCATTGAGGAAGTACTTCTCATAGGTGATGACGATCCAACTAATTACAAAGAGGTAAATCAGATATCGACGCGAAATGATGGCGTGAAGCCATGAAATCCGAAATGGATTCTATGTATTCGAACCGAGTTTGAATTTTGGTTGATCCACCAATAAATGTTGTTCATATTGGTTGCAAATGGATCTTCAAAAGAAAAATTGGATAAAATGGAAACATAGAAGCATATAAAACAAGGTTGGCTGCAAAAGGTAACGTCAAGGAATTAACTACAAGGCAACTTTTTCACCGCTAGCAATGCCTAAATCCATTAGGTTGTTGCACACTATGATTACGAAATCTGGCAGATGGGTGTTAAAACTGCATTCTAGAATGGAAACATTCAGGTAACCATTTACATGGAGCAACCAGAGGGTTTTATACCCAGTGAAGAAATCCACAAAGTGTGTAAACTGAATAGATCGATTTACGGTCTTTAGTGTCTCGTAGTTGGAACATCCGATTTGATTAGGCTGTCAAATCCTTTGACTTCTCAAAGAATGAAGATGAACCATGTGTATACAAAAAGGTTTCTGGGAATGCCGTTACCTTTCTCATTTTTTATGTTGATGATATTCTAATCATTAGGAATGATATTATCATTTATCAAACTTTGGTTATCACAAAATGTGAAGGACTTGGGAGAAGCATAGGTTCATAATAGATGAAAACTTTATTCACACTATCTTAGCATTAATCATAATATAAACCCACATGTTATTTATGATTATTGGTTTAACTCTTTACTTGAGTAATATGTGAATTAACATAAACTGAGAAGTATGAATTTTTAAGGTTATAAACATATCGGGTTAAAAGTATAAATTCATATTCATTAAGGATTAGGATGCAATTCAAGGATAAGTAAAACTTTTAGTTTTATTTATATTACCATTTACCAAAGTTAGGTACACTTTTGTTAGTTTACATTGGTAAGTTTGCTTTACCAAAGTTAGGTAAGTGATTAAGACATTAATGGTGTGTGTAGGATTTCACCACTAACCATTTGTTTAATGGAGTGTGATTTCACCATTAACATTAATTAATCATTTTATTTTAAATTTAATTTAATTTGGAACTAAATTAAATTCCGAAAACTTTGGGTATAAATACAAGGCTTTGGAAGTCTTGTGAAATGTACAACTAGAACATCAAATTCTACAAGCCTTTGATCTCGTCTTATCAACTCGTCACCCGAACCCAACCCGGTGCTACCTTGATTGAGAATTGGAAAGCATGCTACAAGGGGTTAGTTTTGTATTTACAGTTTTATGCGGTATATAAATACATGAGATTTATCCTGGCTACATAAGAATATGGTTAATAATTTTTTTTTGTTTTCCGCACTATTAACCTTACTTATTCTAACAGGTGTGAGGGGGAAATTAGTCTAATTTTGAACTTCTAGGGGGTAAGTCTAATATGCAATTATCTTGGGGGGGGGGGGGGGGGAAATCATGCGAGTGGTCGCGGAGCCTAATAAATATTTGGAGACGGGATTAAAGACAAAAAAACTAGTATATATATGTATGTATTGACCTATCATTTGTTTCCAATTGAGCTTTACAGCACTACCACACATTCTTGAGGCAACCCTCTAATTTTAATTAGTATTATAATATTTTTTTTGTTATTATTTTCCAAAAGAAGAGGCAATAATGACATTATCATGTGGCCAATTCCAATATAATATTCTAACCATCAGCTTGAACCTCTGGCTTCTTGTGATCATGGCCATTCAGAATAAAGCAAATCCTAGGTTCCATATGTTGCCGAAATAGCCTTATAATAATTAAATTTCAGTGCTTTAAATTTGGAACCACTATCTATCATTAAAGAACTGTGTTTGGACTTCTATATTTCCTCTTGTTTTCTTTTCAGTTGATTTAATGTAATATAATATAATGACTTTACATTTTTTTGTAATACCTAATTTAATCTGGGCTTCGGTTCTTTATGCTTTCTGGTGGAATTTATTGAAGCTACTACGAAATGCATGATTACACCGGAAGTAATTAATATATGTTGAGTGAAATTCTGAAGCGTGCCTTTTTCAGAAATTCCTATTTTCCGAAATCTGATCTGATCTTGGAATGATATATCAATTGCCGGATTCCGATTTTTTCAGGAAAATCAAATCAGATCTGAATCAGAGTTTTCTAATTTCCTTTTTCTTTCTGAACTTATTCATATCTGAGCTTTCCGAGTACTTTCTGAAATTCCAAAAGGTTACTATTCTGTTTTTATTTTTATTTTTTTATTTAATGTATGGCGATAATGAATTTTCAATGGGATCACAAGTATTTTGTCCCAATTTTAAAGATTTATTCCTAGCCACTTCCATGTTTTTATTTTTTTAGTTGTTGGTATGAGACAAGTGTCATTTTCTGTGGAAAGGAAGTGTGACGGTTACAAGGCGGTTGGGAGCAGTTTTGGGTGGTTATGGGTCTTAATACAATTTAAAAAATACGTGGGATGGGAGGCTAATTTTCAAAAAGTTCAATTTTTTCAAAACAATTCGATTTTTTCCCGATTTTTCTGAATCTTCCAAATTTCCAATACTTTTCTGATTTATCCAAAAGTTCGGAAAAGAATCCTTTTCCAAAAAAATTGGAAATGGCAAAAAATTCAGATTGTTTTTCTTCCAAAAGACCATTTTCCAATCATAAACACAACCCTAGGTGAACATTGGCTGTGCTCTGATCTTACAAGATGACACAAGGATGACCACCCCACAACCTGCCCGAAAAAATAAAAATAAAAATAAAATTTATACTATGAAGTTTTTGATATTTTGTTCATTCTTGTAATGTTTTAATTTTACAAAATCACGCCCCTTGCACGCCCTCCCAATTTCCTAATATCTGGATCCGCCATTGAAGACAGGTCTGTGTAATGGTGAAGTTAAACATGAAAATGACAACTACACAAGGGGATAATAAAAATGAGTTCCTACGTCTCCGAGTAGCAAGATGTCACAAAGAGCTCAAAATTAATAAACCAATATCCAACTTACCCTCAGATTCGTGGCAAAAAGCAATTCACCTTTACTGTGAATTCAACACGAAAGGAGTTGTACTCGAGTCACGTAAACATGGTAGCCGTTGTTTTAAAGGAAGTACCTTGCGAGAAGCCATAACATTTTCTTGGAACGATTTACTACGGGCACCCTCTCTCACTATGAAAAAAGAAGTTGACCAAAAGGTTAAAGTGGTAGTTTCGATGACTCCACCCGTTCAAGCATCTTACTTGTTGAAATGTGTGCCGGACCGGGTCACAGATGATTCAGGAGCTATGATATCGGATGTTATTTTGAGAATGAATCAGTATCGCCCTCAAGAAGGTCGGTGGTTATCTCGTACAGTTCTGGATCATTCCGGGAGAGAGTGTTTCGTTGTTCGAATGAGGTTAATTTTCGGAAGAGGATTTCTTTGATTTGAATTTATATATATATATATATATATATATATATATGGGAGAAGGCTCACCTACATCATGCTATATACATCATTCATACATCACACCTAGTTGTAGCCCCTTAAAAACCATTTTTTTCAAATTTTTTATTTTTCTCTTCAAATTAACCTTCCAATAAACCCATGTTCAAAAAATTGGGTCAAAATACACTTTGTAGCTATTTTTAAAAAATCTACAAAAACTGCTCAAAATACCTTATTTATAAGGGTCTGCTCCAGCAGTTTTTTGTGAATTTTTTAAAAATAGCTACAAAATGTATTTTGACCTAATTTTTTGAATATGTGTTGAATAGAAGGTTAATTTCAAGGGAAAAATAAAAATTTTGGAAAAAAGTTTCTTAGGACCTAGAACTAGATGTGATGTATGGTGTGGTGATATACACATTATGATGTAGGTGAGCCTTCCCCTCTCTCTCTCTCTCTCTATATATATATATATATATATATATATATATAACTGTGCCCCCTGAGATGATTGCTTGATAGATTACCCTCAAGAATTTCAAAAATTAGAGTTACTCCCCTTCATGTGCATCAACCCACTTGTACTTTATGCTTAATTTGTTGATGCGGGGGGGCAAGTCCAATTTTTGAACTTCTACAGGTGAGTCTAATTATACGATTATCTCATGGGTTAATTCAAGAAAATCCATTTTGTTTTTCTATATATTGTTTGTTAACAAAAGTTTTGGAAATTACAGAGTGGGAGGAGGGTTTTGGAGAAGAGGGGGTGAAGCTCCTTCAGCTGTGAAATGGGAGGATCGGATTATAGAGATACGAGAAGGTTCATGGTCATATGTGGCTGCTTCCATTGGTAGAGCTCCGGGTATGTTCATTAGCACTTACTTTATTAATGGGTTATTTTGACTTTTGCCCCCATTATTTTGCCACATTCAGTTTGAACCTCATAAGTTTCACTTGCTGTAATTTGGCACCCAAAAGCTTCATAAATATCTATACGTCAGAAAGAATAAAGAATGTGTATTTATAACGCTTTTGGTGCCAATGTCCAAGAAGTGAAAATCATGGGAAATAAATTCAATGTGGCAAAATAGATGGGGCCAAATCCCAATTAACGCTTTTTAATTGATGAGGAAACTCAATATCTTAACTATCATTTCACTGTTGTGAAGAGAAATAAAGGAAATCTAGTTCTTAGTTTTCTATATAAAATAGTTTTGGTTTTTAGAAGCTCGAGTCTCAAATTTAGGAGCAATCATGTAAATTTTACAGCTCCTTGTTATTTCAGGCACATACGATTGAAGTTTTATTTTCTGGAGTCTTTAAACTTTGATCCGATACAAAAGTGTTCGTTTCTTTTCTAGTCAAACATAAGTTTCATTAATGCCTCAAATAAAAGAAACATAAGTTTCATTAATGCCTCAAATAAAACTACGGGTTGTTTGTATTTTGGGGTTTGTCATTCCCTTTGGGATCCACTTTTACTTTTAGTGATACTTTCATGGAAAAAGGTCTTGCAATTTTTTTTTCCTATAAAGTGTCTTTTCATTAAAAGTCTCGGAAATATGTTCCTCGGAAACCTCATCTAATAATGAGAAAGTCTAGTTTATGTTTGTAAGATTCTTGGTATTCAGAAACACAATTTTTACAGGTGTCCTTCCCTAATCTTTGTTGTTATTGCGTTGCATTTGTTATCTAGTACAGAGAAAGTGGTAGGGACTGCAACACCAAAAGTACCATCTGAAGGGTGGCAAGCTTCATGGAGCTTTTCAACAGGAGACGAATTATCGATACGCTGGGGATCAACGTCCATGTCCGGCATGTGTATTGATTTACAAAATAAAAATTCAACTGATTCATCGGTAAGGTTTAGTGGTTTGTTTTTATAGACAATTAGTACCAAGTCAACTTAGTAAAAAAACATATTCTTATAAAATTTGTGCTACCTCCTCCTTTTTTAAACTTTAGTGTGCGCTCCTTGGAAAAACTATCAACAATTAATTTCAAAATATATTCGTGGATTGTAAGATATCAGCATCCCCATACACTAAAAACATGGGTTCTTTTAAATAAGGAAGGTGTGTTTGATCGGCAAAATTTTGAATAACTCCGTATTTTTCAACTTTTGGCGTGTTTGATTGTTTTTTTCCAGGTTTGGCTAAAGTACAACCTTTAAATGCGTGTTTTTGTCATTTGCCATGGAAAAAATTTCTTTGGGTCCACGAACTCCGTCAAACACGCCTTTATGCTAGGTCCCTAAGACTTCGTCAGCTAAGTAAAAAAAACAAACTGTTTTTAAGACTTTTATATTACCCCCTGTTTTTTAAATTTATAGTGTGGTCCCTGTAAATGCTGTAAAATATCATCTCGGACGGTAAAATATTTTCACGGGTTGTAAAATATCAGCATGATGGACCGCACAGTTGTGAAAAACGTGGGGTTTTCAGAAAAATATTTTCATATTAGTTATCTAGTCCTAAACTTTCCTTCATTTTATACTCTTCCGAGGAAAAAAATTCATCTAATTGACCGTCTTAGTTAACTTTTACTAAAAACTAAGCCATTTGTGCAGGTAAGGTTCTTAATAGGTAGACAAATGTATTATCAAGTAAATAACTCCGAGGAGACTGAAAAAGTTAAAGAAAATGGCGATGGTGATGGCGATGGCGATGAAGAGGAAGATGGATTTTTAACACTAGTTCGATTCTCAGAGGAAAACCCGAATGGAAAAGCAACCGCTCTCCTAAACTGGAAACTATTAGTGGTAGAATTATTTCCCGAAGAAGATGCGGTTTTAGTCCTCCTTTTGTGCATGTCTATACTAAGAAGCGTAACCGAAATGAGAAAGGAAGATATAGGAAACTTATTAGTTAGGAGGAGGTTGAGAGAAGTTCGGGTTGGAGAGAGAGACTGGGGATCTGTTATACTATATCCTTCTACGCCACCTTCGTTAATTTCTTCACCTTATCTTCACCCTTGGTATTGGAACGCGAAGTTGGTGATGGCGTCGAATGGATTGGATAATATGACGAGGCAACCCATGTTGAATCGTTCCGCGGAGGAAGGTGATGATAAGTTGTACAAGCGAGGAATAATTACTTGATGTAAACAACAATCTTACTAATAATTTGTAACAGATGTCTTGATTGATTGAGGCATTGTATTTATAGAAAGTTTAGATGATTCATAATTGTTTCTATTGTTGAGAATAAAGTTTCATATGGGGGAATCAAAGTCAATATCCAAAGGCCACCCAGCCTATCGCCATTTTGGTTTTGGGTTGGACGCACCAATATGTGAAAAATTGGGGTTAGGTTTTATTTACATTTGGATAAATTTTATAGCAACGTTGGAAAAAAATAATTTTATTTTAAATGAAAGAGAGAGTGGTTTGGAGAGATGCTCTTGTACTTTTCCGGTTTTCTATTTAACCCAATTTTCCGAGGTGTATTAAAATGGAATTTTATGGAAAACTGGAAATGTAAGAATTCACCAATCACTTGTTTTCATGTTCTTTTTTCTACAACCTTTTAAAAATAATAGATTATGTATCAATCTTTTTTTCATATATACTTTTTTCTTTTTATAAACTCTACCAGCCCTAAAACTAGTAGTTTTTTTTTTTTGGTCTAGACCTAGGTTCCCCACGCTTTTTGGCATGGGACGAATCCTATTCGAGTCGGGTAGGACTACAAGGGCAGCAAAGCTCTCCCTCCCAACTTTTAACACAGCTGCATTCCCAAGGCTCGAACCCGAGAACTTGGTTAAGCTAGAACAACCCCTTACGTGATGGGGGTAATCACTTGGTTAAGCTAAAACTAGTAGTTCACTTTTCTTTTAAAGACGTTTCAAATTAAGAGTTCATTTATGTTGGGCGTAATCAACAAGTCAAATTTATCGATAATAAATAGGGTTTGAACTTGGCCAATAATCGATTGTAATTTAAACATTGCTTTTTTAAACATGAAGTATTAAGTTGGGACAAAGAAAGTATTAAGGTATAGTTAATTGTCACTTAACTATTATAATATAGTGATTTAACTGATTGACATGTAATGCCCTTTCCCTGGATAAGAGAAGTATACTTCAAGAAAAAAAGGCTAGGATACTAGACCTAGTTATTTAGGTATTTATGTATACGTATCAGAATATGGTACACCTTAACCAAATACACTAAAATTAGCAATAGATAAACGTTCTCGATTTTTTCTTTAAAATTGAGATTTTTTTAAAAGGTACCATTAACAAAATTACCATATTTGCTTATATGATGATTTTACATGAATAATTTTAATGTAAATAATTCCAAAGTCGTGCACAATTTAACATTATCATACATTTTTTTAGTCATTACAATGTTTGGAAGTGCCTGAACAACGCAATCTAAACCATCCTTTCCCTTCGTAGAAGAAAATTTATATGATGCACTACGTGCATGTCGTGCACTCCTACTAACGAATGCAAGATAAATAAAAAAGAAAAATGATACTCTTAGCGAAAAAATTGTATACTGAATTTATCAAATGTGTTTTAAGGGTATTGTATTATTGTGTGGGTTTCACCTAGGGATGGCAACGGGGCGGGTTTATGGTGGGTTTTCAAAAATCCTAACCCGCCCCATTTAATAAACAGGGCGGGTTGGGATTCCTACGGGTCAGATTAATTTTAAAAATAGTAAAATTAAAATATTACATTATAGTCTTAGAGGTCTATAATGGTTCATATTCTTATATGTGAGACATTCCCCCAATTGTCAATCCATGTTTTCACATAGATCTTTTACAAAATAAACATACATATAAATGATTTTTTTAGTGTGTGTGAGTATGTGTGTGTGTGTCTATATATATATATATATATAGTTTAATTCTAATTATCATACATATAAATTGTATTTATGTGGGCATAACTTAAACGGGATGGGGCGACTTTATTTACGCTAACTCCTAATCCGTCCCATTTAATAAACAGATTTTTTTAAAAACTCATACCCGCTTTTAATTCATTAATAAGATTTTAAAACCCGCCCCATTAAAGTTGAAGCGAGACGAATCTCCTACGGATTGGATTAAATTATCATCCCTAATCCCGCCATAATACAATACCTTAGGGTGCACATTGGATAAATTTAGGGTGCACTTTTCAAGTAAGAATAGTGGTGCTCACTAGTGTTCATAACAGTGAATAAATACTCACTACTATGTCACATGTCTTGCATTTATTGATGCACCATATATATTCTCTCCAACGCACCCATATTATATAATGTACTATGATTACTTTGTTGTTAGGACCAATAGGGTCCATGCTACCTGATAATTGTTGAAAGAGGATTAAACAAGAGTTTTGAAATATTATAGAGTAAATATAAAGTTTTAATTTTGCTTCAAGAGGCAGACTCCTCTGCACATCCCTCGTATAAACCTATTTTTTTAAAAATGATAAACAAAATATTTTTGAGTTGCTTTTTTTGTGAAGTATTTAAACATTTCAGGATAGCCTCACAAAAAAAGCAGTTCAAAATAATATTTTTCTATTTTGAAAAAATTAGTCAAAATATGACAACTTTTAAGTGGTTTAAAAACCGATATATTTTGACCAATTTTTTTATAAATAGTAAAATAAATTATTTTTAGCTGATTTTGTTTTTCTGAGACTATTTTGAAATTTTTCAATACCCCACATAAATTCAACACAAAAAAAAGAGAGTCTAGCTTTAGGAAGTAATTAAAACTTTGTATTTAATCTAGATATTTGCTTATTGACGTCATGTCCATGGACCCACAGATACGTGTACATATGGAGAATCCTTGTAAGTTGTAAGCAGCATTTTGACATAGTAGCCATATATATCATATATCTGAAATAATGACCTACAAGGAAGAATAACATTTCTTTCTCATGAGAAAAAGTATATCCTTTTATGTCTAGAAAACTAACCTTTTCTTTCATAACAAATAATCCCACCTCACAAAATATGTATGTATATAAAACACATAACTTGTTCCAATAAGAAAAAACACAACCACCTCTTTATTAATTATTGATAATTCCACTAGTTAATTCAATGGCATTTGCCAATTTTTTTCTGCTTCTTTTAATTCTTTTGCCCTCTTTTGGATTAGTACACTCTCATGAGACCATTTCAAAAAAAGAAATGATGACACGAGCATGCGAAAATATCGAAAACCGAACCTCCTGCCTCTCAAATGTACAATCTAGGCTCCAAGGCTCGAACCCGAGGTCCGTCCTCAGAGCCGCGCTCGAGGCTACCCTTAACGAGACGAGGGTAGCCATTGAGATGGTCACGAAATTCAACACGCTCTCTATATCCTCTCGTGAGCAATTCGCCATTGAAGACTGCAAGGAACTCCTTGATTTCTCGGTGTCTGAGTTGGCGTGGTCGCTAGCCGAGATGAACAAGATTCGAGCAGGCTCAAGAAACCCCCACTATCATGGTAATTAAAAAAATACAAAGAAGTTTAGGTGCGTTTGATTGCAAAGTTAGAAAATGATTGAAAAAGGGCATTTTAATTTTTAAAAAAATGGAAAATGAACGAAAATGTATTCCATGAGAAAGTGAAAAAGTAAGAGAATATCTCACATAAGCACTCATTTACATAAAAAAAATGAATTGATTTTTTTCCAACTTTGCAATCAAACACATCTTCAATGTGATTTGATCACATGTCTAGTTTCACATGAAAATATTGATTTCATTAATCGTCACTTAAATTGGTAAGTTTTAATTTATGTAGAAGAAACACATCATAGCTTAATATAGAGATAAGATATTGTACTAATATTTTTATATATTTAAGTTCTTAAATAATAACTCTACATATAATATTGGAGTTTTCTTGTTTAAATCTAGATTTTTTGAATTGCTTATTTGTCAAATTATTTTACTTAAATCGCATTTCATAAATGCAATTTTTGTTTTTTGAAAACCCTCATCTGCCAAATGTGATTTTAAGTTGAAATGGAAAACAACGCACTTATACCAAGTTCGATTTTAATCTTAAAAAACACATTTTTTCATCGCGAATTTTTTGTAATATTTTGAAATGAAAATATACGATAATATGACTTGCCCCAATTTTTTTTACTGACAAAAGGAAATCTCAAGGCGTGGTTGAGCGCCGCGTTGAGCAACCAAGACACTTGCCTCGAAGGCTTCGAGGGGACCGACCATCGTCTCGAGAATTTATTCAACGGAAGCTTAAAACAAGTGTCACAACTCATCTCTAATGTCTTGGCAATGTACACTCAACTACATACCATGCCATTTAAACCCCCTCGAAATGAGTTTATTTACAATGTGACCACGGCTAATTTTCCGAAATGGATCACGGATGGCGATGAAGAGATCCTAGTTTCTAGCGCAAACAGAATGCACGTCGACGCGGTTGTGGCATTGGATGGGACGGGCCATTATCGGTCGATCACGCAAGCGGTTGCTGCGGCTCCGAATTATGGGAATAGGAGGTACATTATATATGTGAAAAGGGGAATTTATAGGGAAAATATTGATATGAAAAAGAAGAAGACCAATATTATGCTTGTTGGGGATGGAATTGGAGCTACTGTGGTGACTGGTAATAGGAACTTCATGCAAGGGTGGACCACCTTTAGAACTGCTACTGTTGGTGAGTTTCTTCATCATTCTTATATATACATGTGTACATTAACTTTGGTCACCTCACTAATAGTTGAACTTAAAATTTGGTCTTTTCATAATTATTTTTAATACTTTATTACCTTTTTCGTCCTAAATGTAACCGTTTTGCCACTAAATATACCATGGTAGAAAAAACATTACAGCCAACTGCGAAACATTTATATTCAACGATGGAAAAAGTACGAAGTCTAAAAAAATTAAACAGGTACCAAAATCTAAATACGACAATACGCGAACTACCCAAGGAAAAAAAAAAAAACTCATGTATAGAGGTAAATAGGAAAATGTGTTCATTCATTTTAAATTAGGAATAGAAGCACTTTAAACTAAGAGACATGTTTTATGTATGAGTAATTTCAGGTCGACTCACGAATCCGACTCAGTTTGTGCGACTCACTGACGTGTCTTGTCTGCATTGGTTCATTTTTTAATAATACTCGGTGGACTCCATGTGAACTGAAAATACGAATCAATGCAGACACGAGACGTCAGTGAGTCGCACAAACTGAGTCGGCGTATATATGATTTTAGGATCTCTCGAGTACTTAGTTGTCACTAATTTAAAAAAAAAAGAAGAATGTTTCAATTAGTAAAGTCCAGAGTAAGTAAATAAATTTTAATATTGGCAATGGAGCACATTGAAATTAGTTTTTTTGTATTATAATACTTACAAATCGTAATTCTTAATTTAACATATTACTTTATGAGATTTTATGGTCCGTCAATTAGTTTTGGGTGGGTAGCTCTTACACTCTTTGCACTTATTTTCATTTAAGGTGGGTTAAATGCTCCAATTTCACAGCAATTAGTTTTTATAACTTAGTGAATAATATAATTCATGTGGTTTAGGCCATTTTTCAACCCACACTTCAGTAGAGAGAAATGTGGGCCAAATGACTTTATTCATTTTTGCCAACGATTAGGCTGGGCTGGGCTGGGCTGGGCTTTACCGAAGCCCAACAACAACAACAACAACAACAATAATAATAATAATAATAATAATAATAATAATAATAAGGATGTGACAATTTAGTGTTTAACAGAGTTGCAAGATCTGTATAGATTAGTACCTTTTTTTTGTGTAAGGACCCACACACATGCATAATGAGAGTTGGTAAATTTTTTATAATATGTGAATAATTTATCTAATAATTGCCTTAATATCAGTCATTTTACGCCGACACCCAAAATCGACACATTTTTACACCAAAGGTATCGCTAGGCCCGATAATATGGGCTCTTGAGGATGAAACCGTCCATAACTCACCCAAAATAATGTGTTTGGGACCCATTACTTGTGTTTGTGGGTCAAAATGGTTTGAGCGATCCAATAAGACGGTTTGTTGGCGGACATTAGCGGGTCAAAATGATTTTGGACCCTCTCAAAAATAAAACTCAAATTACCAAAGAGTAAAAAGATTTTTTTTATTTAAGTACTTACTTGTATATTTTTTTTCAAAATCATTATACCATATTTATCCGTATACGGTATAATAATTGTTTTTTCAAAAAGAAAAAAAAAAGCAGGTCAATCTGACCCGACCCAGATTTGACCCAACCCAACACGTCCAAATTATTTTGTTCGACTGCTTTTGACCCACCCAAATATATCCGTATCCATTTTTGATCCGTTCATAACCGTCCATTTGCCACTACTAGATATCGCAGTTGGGTGTCAGCCTAGAATTATTGCCTTAACATATGAGATTTACTTATATCATGCTTTGGGGTAAACCCTTGTTATATTGAGAGCAAAAAAAGTTAGATTTAATAAAAAATGAACAAGATTGGAGGCGGTTTTGTCTATTATTACCTGTGCACCTAATGTTATATATTAGCAGCTAAGCAGGTGGTTTGTAAGGGTAAAACAATAGTAGGGTTTTTTATTTTAATTTTATTTGTCACTTTTTTTTTCCTTACATGGAAACAAGAATGAAAGAAAATATTTTTCTTCTCTTCTAAATAAAGTTCTTTATATAAACATTTTATAGTTATACTTCATGAGTATGAAAGTGACAATTGTCTTTTCCTAAATTCAGCTGTGTCGGGGAAGGGATTCATAGCAAGAGACATGACATTTCGCAACACGGCGGGCCCCCAAAACCACCAAGCCGTCGCACTTCGTGTGGACTCAGACCAATCGGCCTTTTATCGTTGTAGCATGGAAGGCTACCAAGACACTCTCTACATCCACTCTCTCCGTCAATTTTATCGCGAATGTAGCATCTACGGCACCATCGACTTCGTTTTTGGCAATGGCGCCGCCGTCCTTCAAAATTGCAAGATTTTCACTAGGGAGCCCCTACAGTTTCAAAAGGTCACCATCACGGCCCAAGGCCGAAAAGACCCAAACCAAGGCACCGGTTTTTCATTCCAAGATAGTTATATTTATGCCAGTAGGCCCACGTACTTGGGCCGGCCCTGGAAATTGTATTCCAGGACCGTGTTTATGAACACTTACATGAGCGATCAAGTTCAACCCAGAGGGTGGCTAGAGTGGTTTGGAAACTTTGCCTTAAATACATTGTGGTACGGTGAGTACAAAAACTATGGGCCTGGTGCATCATTATCGGGTCGGGTTCGATGGCCAGGTTATCATGTAATAAACGATAGGACAACGGCTAATTTCTTCACTGCCAGCCATTTCATTGATGGGATGGCGTGGTTGCCATCAACCGGTGTAAGGTTCTCCGCCGGTTTAGCCAATTAATTTACACAAACAAATTTACTCATTTAGTTTAGGTTTCCATGCTTTCTAAAATTATGTAGTTTCACATATGAAATTTCATAATTTATGTTAATAGTTTGAATCACATAATTTCGAATTAGACATTCAATTCCTTTATGAATATTCAAATTTCAAAATTATCAATTTAGACTTTCGTAAATCATAAAAACTCAAACCAGACTAGCTCACATTGTTTTTGTTAATAATGCATGTGAATATTTCCTTTAAATGCATGTATTCAATTCTTTTTAGGGAGTAGCTATTGGAAGTCCAAAGAATTCTTGCAACGCTCCATTTTCAAACCAAATGTCAATTATACCATTAAATTTACAAAATTTAAATTTATACTTTTTGTCTCCAATTAAATTTAAAACAAATGTATTTGAAAAACAACTAAAAATTTGTATTTTTAATAAAAAAATCTGTTTTTTTTTTACTTTTCATAACTGTTTAAAAAAACATTTCAAAACTGTTTTGGCGAATGTGGTCCCTCAAATCTGTTTTTTTTTTTTATATTTATAAAACAGTTTTAATAGAATACAGTTTTAAATAAATAAAAAAACAGTTTTTGTATTGAAAAAAATGGTTTTAATAAAATACAATTTTAATAAAAAGAAGTTTTAATTAAAAAAACAGTCTTTATTAAAAAAAATGTTTTATTAAAAATGTAAAACAGTCTTAAAACTGTATTTTATTAAACATTTTTAAAACTGTTTTTATTAAAAATGTAAAATAGTTTTAAAATGGGGCATATACCAAATAGTCCCTTGAACTTCTTTTAATACTTGTATAGTCCAAGCCTTTTTATTTTGCACTGAAAAGTCTTTCATCATGCTAAAAATGTTTTACCATGCCGCTGGCGCGGACATTTAAAGATAAGAGAATAAGGGATTTTTTGGTACAAAATAAAACGCTTGGACTAAATGTGTATTAAAAAATGTTTGAGCGACTTTTTAGTATTTGATCCTTTTATAATTGTATTTTTTTAAAACGGTTTTAAATTGTATTTTTTAAACTGTTTACAGTTTTAAATTGTTTTTTTTTAATGTAAAACAGTTTTAAAATTGAATTTTTTTAAAACAGTTTTAAATTGTATTTTTTTTAACTGTTTACAGTTTTAAATTGTTTTTATTAAAAATGCAAAACAGTTTTAAATTTTTTTTTATTACAAAGAGTTTTAATAAAATACAATTTGATTGATTGAAAAAACTCTTTGTAATTTAAAAACAATTTTTATTACAAAGAGTTTTAATAAAATACAATTTGATTGAAAAAACGTTTTTTTTTCTTGATAAAAAGTTGTTTGATAAACAAAAATTAGATCATGTTCATGTTAGATTAAAAAATAAGATTTAATATATTGCCACATTTATTTGGGTCGTGTTAGGTAAACAAATGAGAATCCATGTCTTATCGTGTTGTATTTTAATTAGACTGTGTTCGTGTTAGATAAAATAAAATATTAACATTTTTTTTGTTTTAAAATTCAAGAACCATTTATTCCATTTTTCTATTTATGGCGCCTTTTTAACATAATCTAATTATTATTATTTTTAGTTTATTTTATATTTTTAATTTGAGTCATATTCGTGTTAGGTGAAAAAAAATATTTTATGGCATGCCGCGTTTTAACTAGGTCGTGTTCGTATCTTATTTTTTCAAGTTTGTGGCATGTCGTATTGTTTCGTGTCATTATTATTTGTGTTGCATTTGTGTTAGCGAAATAAAAATTAGATTTCATGTCGAACAACATTTTTAGTTGATCGTTTTCGTGTTCGGTAAAAAAAAAAGATTTTGCGTCATATTGTTTTTATTTGGGTGGTGCTCGTTTTAGTTGGAGAAATTTTTTTTGTCACGTGTCGTGTCTCTTTTTAATTGAGTCGTGTTCTTGTTTGTTTAAAAAAAATGATTTTAGGGTAAAAAAGAGGTTTTTGCTTTTTTTTAATAGTTCATTTTTTTAAATTATATAATATTTTTTAAATTGTATTTTTAAAGCCAAATATGAAGGTATTAATCATTTTGTCCCCAAAGAATTAATCATAAGGGTATAAGAGTCTTTAACTTTTATTTAAAAAAAAAGTGGAGTGTTAGAAGATTTTTTGGAGTGTTAATAGCTATACCCTTCTTTTTATAGTGTGGCCATTTTGTAATGACATTTAGTTGGGACCATTATATAATGTTACCATTTATTAATTGTGCATGAGTTTGACATTGCATTTTTCATGGTAGTGTTTTGTCAAATAATGTGAACCCATGCCTAAATTTTTTTATGGTCCTTATTGAACTTTTAACAATTTATAATATGGTTGGCCTTTCTTTCTCCTTCAGTTTCCTCCCAACACAAAAGTTATTTGTGGGCCAAAGTGCTTTGAACCTGGTGGAATAAGAGGAGGCATACCAGAAATTGCCAAACAGATTTCTAGAGTCAATAATAAGCATCTCTTTACTTATCATGAAATTGCTTATTAAAATTTTGAAAATTGCATGGTAACTACATCTAAATTAACAAAGTTGGTAAATGTTATTTATAAATGGGCTATTTTGACAAATCATTAGTTTGATAATACAATAGTTGACACAACTCCATTTTTTTGCAAATAATTAGACATCCTATCAATTTCATGAAAAAATGTATCGATTCACATTCAACATGTATAGTTACTATTGAGTTGCATGAAATGAATGTAGATTTGCACGAAATAAGTTTGATGTCGAGTATTTGTAAAATATGGAGTTAAATCAAATATCGTATTATCTGACTAGGGTTTTGTCAATATAACCCTTTAAAAACTTAAGCAAATTGTTAATATGATTTATTATTGAGTTCACTTATTTTGGACGTTGAGATACACGTTTATAAATTTTCGAATTTTCATGAATTGATCTCTTTTGTTAAGCATAGTCATATACTTAACAAACAATGAATATTTACTACATGTAATGGAGCGAAATTTGTTGGGACGTGAACAATGAGGAAATGTCTTACTTAAATATGACTTATTTGTCAAGCGCCATTATATTTTAGACTTGTCTCTTGATGTTGCTTTCGGTCATGAACAATAACACCGTCATATCATGATATATGTGTGTCAAATCAACATCGTCGTTGCCAAGACCGCTGCCTCCGATGACTGAATCGTTTGGCACCTACAGATCAACCTCAACAAATCTCTCTACAAAACTTGTGCATAAGAAGGAATATTAGTGCGATTTTACTATAGCATAATTTTTTTTCGATTACTCAAAGGGATACATGTGTATATATTGCAAGGTTCTAAAAAACGCAGGGCGTGATCGAGGCGTGGAGGCCAAGCCTTAAGCCTTAGAAGCCTAGGCGGGCCTTGGCGTAAAAAGGCGTTTAGGTCTTTTTAATATATTTTAATATTTTTTAACCATAACAAGGCTATTAAAATACTAAAATTGTACATATCATAAAAATATGTCTGAATATTTGCAAATAAAAATACTATTGATTATTTTGGATGAGATAATGGTCCGGTTTGCAAAAAAATCTTTAAAAGGCGATATCGTTTTACTAAAGCATTGTTGTTTTTAGAGAAAAAGTATGCATTAAGGGTTTTACCAAGCATAAGGCGTCAAAATCTTAAGGCGGGGCGTTTCTCCCAAGCCTCAAGCCTAGGCGTACCTAGGCGAAGCCTAGGCGGGTTTTTTAGAACAGTGATATATTGTGTTTGTATTATCAACTACTGAATTTCTTTGTGGATTATACATGTGTATATATTAAAGTTAACCACACATAAATGTGAAATATTAGGAAGTACACGCAAGATCATTTAGTACTCGCAATTTTTCGAACGTTGTGTTTTTACGTCAAAGTATACACATTTTTCTGAACATGGTGATTTTTTTGTGTACTTTGTCCGTCGATGGACCGTAGCTTCTATTTTTAATAATCACAAATTTTAGCGTGGGAAAAAAGTGAATTAGATATTAAATATTGAAAGCCCTTTAACTTTATCAAACAGTTTCTTATGATTTTATCCAAAAACGTATTACAAATTTGAAAAAATAAAACAAATGTTGCATTATATACTTGGATCGTTAGAGCATCTCCTCCTAATCAAAATTTAGATATTAGTTTTTAGTTATTTTTAATGAGTTGAGAAAGTTATATTACACCCAAACGTTACAATGGTTAATATTTGGTCAATAAACAAAGGTGGGCACTTATTATATTTCACCAATAAGGAAAAGAGAGATGATAAATAGGCGAGATCTACATATATAGTTCCTAAAAAACGATCACTAGTTTTGACTATTAATCGACTCAAATTTGATTGTTGAGTAATTATTCTTAACTTTTAAAATACACTATTGGAGGGGATTTATTGAATAAATATTGTTGATTTTAACAATTTTAAGAATTCAATTATTATATGCTCTTATATCTCCTCTATTGTTAGATAGAGGAGAAATTTGACAAATAAGAGTAGAGAGAAAAAATATAGAGTAGGTGTTGTTAGTGTAAGTAAAAAATATATAAAGTAAGTATTTTTTGGAGTGTGAGTGATAAACAATGTGTGTAAGTCAGAAAAATAAAGAGTAAGTATTTTCAGTTTCAACGATATACAATGTGTGTTTTGTTAAGAATAATTATTATATTGAAAATAGGTGTGAGGTGTGGAGGAAGTTAAATTTATGAACCACAAAAATATTTGTATTGTATAATTGTGTGTGAATTTTTTTTACACTTATACTGTTCACTTAATTTTTGCATTCAGTATATTTTATTGACCTATTAAATTTCAAGGCCGTGAAAATGTTATTGGTAGGTATTAGCAACGCCTAATTTTCAATTATATTATTCGACGAATATTACTGCGTGTAATTTCCCAACTGCTATTGCACTAGGAGAGGATTAGATGTTTCAATATCTAATTTTAATTGTCACCTAACCATTGAAGTCCCCTTCATCGAGTGTGATTTAAATTATGATAATGAAGTGGTCACAAATGAAAAGAGTTATGACCCAAAGAATAAATGTGTGATAGTTGAGCAATTAGAGGGTAAATTAAATTGGGGTCCCAACCCATCTTAATTTGTGTGGCAAAGATTGTATCTAGTCATTTAGATAAAAAGGAACCACAATTATTAGTCATTTTGCATAAATGACAGAGGGACCATTTCATACACGATATATTCACTCGTTAAAAGTTTGATGAGAGGTAACAATTTTATAAACGATACGAAAAGACGACACAAAACGATATGAAATTGACCCGAAATTGACATGATGTCTCGTGTTCGTGTCGTGTAGTGTTCGTGTCTTAATTATGAGTCGTGTTGTCGTGTTATCGTGTTTTTTAGAGGTGAAATTTAAGAAATTCTTATATTCGTGTCGTGTCGTGCCATGTTATTTTTTATTCGTGTCGTGTTCGTGTCAACTTAAAAAAAATACGAATTCGTGTCGTGTCGTGTCGTGTTGGTGTCTGAAAAAGCCATGTCGTATCGTGCCATGTCGCCCCGAAAAACGATCCGTTGACCCGAATTACCACCCCGGGTTTGATGGGATCCTCTGGTTGGCGTTAACTAGTGTAAAGTTCTCAACTAGCTTAGCCGATTAATTTACTCAAACAAAAACCTTACTCATATAGTATAAGTTCTCGTGTTTTTTGGAAATTTTGTAAATGCGTATATGAAACTTCATAATTCATGTTAAAAGTTTGAATCACATAACTTCGATTAAAAAATTCAATTCCAATATAAATGTTCATTAAAATCTTGTTTTACCAATTTAGACTCTTTAACTTATTAAAAGTCGAACCAAAATCTAAGACATGGTTTTTATTAAGGGTTAATTATACTTTAACCCTTTCAATTTTGCACTTATTTTTTTTCACTACCCTTACTTTTATTTTTTAGACCTAACCCCTCAACTTTTAAACTGAATCATTTTACTCTTTACCATAACAGTGTTATGTCTTAGGACAAAAAGTTGGTCATTTGCACAAGTGGTTGTACAAAAATGTGGGCATGATCAATTTTGGTCAAAATTCTAGAAAATATAAATACATGCAATTAAGTAAAAATAAGAAAAAAATTGGAGGGTTCTGTTGAGATATAAAGCCGACATGGGAAAATTAAAAGTTTCCACCATATTATATAATATCGTGTGCCCTTTCATCTATTGCCAATTTATTTTGAATTGAATGCTTCAATATTTAACATGGCATTAGAACATACTATTCATGACCCATGTCACCCAATAAAAAAATATGTTCACGTGTTACGCTTAAGTAACGTCATACGTGAGGGGGTATGTTGAGAAATAAAATTTCACGAAAAAAAAATTAAAGACTTGCACCACAATATATAAGTGCCTAAGACCTCTCCATCATTTGCCAATTAATTTTAGATTAAATATTTCAATATTTCACATAGTCAATATTTCACATTTTTATCAATAGTGTTTATAAATATTTTCTTCAAATGCATGTATACAACTCTTTTCTATAATGTCAGCGTATTGCAAGGACAGTGGCGGTCATTGTCTCTTACGTCCCATACATATGAGGAATGAATCTAATTGACTAATTATCAAGGAATTTCACATCACATTTTTCAGGACAGATTCAATGCCACATTTTTCAGGACAGATTCAATGCCAATAAAGAGTGTTGTCTACAATAAGAAACCGTGTCTGAAATTTCTATGCTCTCTCTCTCTCTCTCTATATATATATATATATATACTAGTGAATGCCCGTGCCGAGGGCACGGCGATAAATTTGCCCCCGTAATAAAAAAAATAAAAATTAAAAAAAATAAAAAAAATTTAAAAATAAAAAAAAATTAAAGAAAAATTAAAGAAAATAAAAAATATATAAATATAAATAAAAAAAAATAAAATTAAAGAAAAATAAAATATAAATATAAATAAATAAAATAAAATTAAAGAAAAAATAAAAATAAATTAAAAATATAAATTAAAAAAAAATAAAAATTTAAATTAAAAAAATTTAAATTAAAAAAAATTAAAAATATAAATTAAAAAAATTAAAATTGGAAAAAAATATTTAATAAAAAAAATTAAATTTACACGTATTTAAAAAAATACATGTATTTATATAGTATAATAGTATATAATGGTATATATAACACAAAAAAAAGGAAAAAGAAAAAAAATAACTTTTAGCATGACATTCATGTACGGGCATGAAAGAAAAAAATGTCATGCATGCCAAAGTGAAGATATTTTGGCCAAAATTTTCAAAAACCATGCTCCTTTATTATATGGATATATATATATATATATATATATATATATATATATATATATATATATATATATATATATATATATATATATATATATATATATATATATATACACTAAAGTAGTGGATGATATTTTTAGATGATATTTTATGTGTTTTATGCACGATATTTTATATGTGTTTTATGTGTTTCATGCATATATTTCATGGGGCATGCATGAAATATCATGCTAAAAGCAGAAGTGTTTTTTTTATTTTTATTTTTTTTTTCTTTTAAAGGGTTTTTAAATATATTATTATACTACTATTATTCTATTCTATTATTATTTTTTAAATACATGCTATTAAATTTAATTATTTTAAAAATATTTTTTATTTTTTATAAATTTAATTGTCCTTTTTTAATATTTTCTTTTTTTGTCCGGGGGCGACTTTAGCGTCGTGCCATCGGCACAGACACACACTAGTATATATATATATATATATATATATAAAATATTTTTAGATGATATTTTATGTGTTTTATGTATGATATTTTATGTGTTTTATGCATATATTCCATGCATGTATGGGCATGCATGAAATATCATGCTAAAGGCAAAAGTGTTTTTTTTTAAAGGGTTTTTAAATATATTATTATACTACTATTATACTATTATTTTTTAAATACATGCTATTAAATTTAATTATTTTTAAAATATTTCTTATTTTTTATAAATTTAATTATTTTTTTAAATATTTTCATTTTTGCCCGGGGGCAACTTTAGCGCCGTGTCATCGGCACGGGGACACACTAGTGTATATATATATATATATATATATATATATATATATATATATGCTCCTCAAATATATATACTGATTTTTAAAAATAATTAAAAAAAATTATTATTGAGTTGAGTTTTTTCATGTGGTATTTAAACATTTTAAGAGATCTATGTAAAAAAAAATCAACCCAAAATAACATTTTTTTATATTTTAAAAAAATCGATCAAACTTTCACACTGTATAAAGCATTTAAAAGTTGTGAAAGTTTGACCGATTTTTTAAAATAGCAAAAAAAGTAAATTTGAACTTTTTTTTATATAGGTCTCTTGAAATGATTAAATCCCATATAAAAAAATTCCACCCACAAATATTTTTTCAAATATTTAAATAAATTAGGTTTGCTCCAGCAAGCATGTACATTTGGTATGTACTACACCCTCTCTCTCTCTCTCTCTCTCTCTCTCTCTCTCTCTCTCTTTCTCTCTCTGTATATATATATATATATATATATATATGACTCATTTACGCCGACTCACAAACGCAACACATTTGATACGACACATTGGCATGTCGCATATGTATTGATTCGTGTTTCGGCCCAACAGTAGTGGAACCCAGACAAAAGTAAATATGAATGCTCTTGTACGGAATAGTCCGCATTTTAAGAATGCGGACCGGACATGTGTCATCTAACGGTGCGCCTAGAAATTATCGCCTAAATTAGGACTGTATATATATATATATATATATATATATATATATATATATATATATATATATATATATAGAGAGAGAGAGAGAGAGAGAGAGAGATAAATTAACTCTCATGCATACCAAGTACACATATCGCTTGTGCAAACCATTTTTTTTAGATACTAAAAAAATCAGTTTTGAGTTGAGTTTTTTTGTATGGTATTTAAACATTTCAAAAGACCCATATAAAAAAAATCAGTTCAAATTAACTTTTTTTGCGATCCTAAAAAAATGGGCAAAACTTTCGCAGCTTTTAAAGTGCTTTAAAAGGGCAAAAGTTTGAAAGATTTTTTTAAAATAGGAAAAAAAGTTCTTTTGAGTTTATTTTTTTAGATGAGTCACTTGAAATGTTTAAATGTCATATAAAAATATTCAACGGAAAAGTAGTTTTTTACTATTTAAAAAAAAAATGATATGTATACTCGGTATGAACCGAAGTTTATTTGTGTGTGTGTGGGGGGGGGGGGTGTGTAACAATCCTCATTTTCTCACGTAAAGGTTGACAGACACAATACGCCGAAGATGGGATTTGTTGTCAATTTATATCATTCTTTGCATCAAAACATAAATAATAACTTAATAGACAAAAATGAATTTAACTCCAAGTGAATAAATAATCACACGCCACTAAATCAACATCCAGAGTATGAATAACTAAATAAATAAAACTTCCAGAATGAAATAATCAAAATAAAAAGACAACCTAAGATAGAATCAAGAAATTAAATCTCCAAAATGGAAGCAACGACAAGACTGATTTCTTGACAATCCTGCTATCCTCGCCTAGGAACACCCGAGGGGTGAAAACTGAAGCACACTATATATATGACTTACTTGAGTCCAAAATATAGGAGGTTATCTAGTTTGGAAATAGAGTCAAAATTTGTGCCATCCTTATTTTTACCCAAAACCTCAATGCCACTTCATAATCGCCAAAGAAAACTTCATCAACATTGAAGATGGTCAAGTCAAGCAGGTAGAAAGTCAACACACAATCACTCTAAGATTGCCTTTCATTGCATATTGCATTTATGAGGGGTGTGTGTGTGTGTGTTTATATTTGTTTGAAATATTTTCAAATATTTTTGGAATTTTTTTGAACATTTAAAATCTATTTTTAAGAAATTAAAAATTAGGGTTTTAAAAAGTTTTAGGCTTAATTGATAATATCCAAACTTCCTAAAAACTAAGTTGGGTAGAAACCAAAAGTAGAAACCAAAAGTGCTTGATAATATTGTGGGTGGAATTCGTATTTTTAATTATTTAAAAACACGCGTCTGAAACCTCATCTTTTGCATACACGTGTTGCTATTTTATCGACTGAATTTGTGTTTTCTCCCACTCATAGACTTAAGACTTAATCTAGAACATTCATTCAATTTAATTAATGTCCATGTGATCTTTGTAACAACCCCGATTTTCTCACGTAAAGGGTAGCCAGGCTCAATATGCCGAAGATGTGGCTTATAAATGTGACACCCCGCCTAATTAAACCTTGAGTGATCAAGCCTTAATTTAATTTAAAACAGGTTTCTTAAATGGTTCATCCTTAGCATCACTGTCGAAAACTTCTTTTAATTACTAACTACCTAAGCGAAATTAAGCTAGTGCCAAATTTTATCTTCATTAAATAGATAAAACAACTCATACGGAATAATATAAATCAAGCAGTACTAAAACCAACCATCATAAATAACTGAATAAAATAAAGTCTTGCCGAAAACCACGACTGAAATAAAACTAACTCCAAATCCAACAAATCATAATAACTGCAAATGTAAAGAGTGGACAACATGTCCCAATCTGAGAATACTCAAACTGAGATCCTACACTAGATTTGAAAAAGAGAATCGTCTAAGCAAAGCCCTGCAACATCCACCTGTGCTGCAGCTCTGAAATCCCAGGAATGAAGTCATGCTAGGTGTCCCTGTGGCTGGGTACCTAAAAGGTTTTTAAAAATATTTTACATAGCAAGAGTTAGTACGAAAAATATTTTGAAAATATTTAGAAAATACTTATCACAGTAAATTGAGTTATTAATTATACATGTTAAGACTTCGTACACCCTCTTAAGTTACCTCACCCCTCTCTTATAGTGCACGCCTAACGTTGGTACTTAGTCCACCTAGCTATACTACCAAGCTAACTAGTCTAAGCTACTCCACTGAACTTATCTACTCTCTAAGTTCCCATATCGCCCATGCAATATTTTAATAATCACCATATCTCATATGTTATATACGTAGATAACTTATTTATCTCTTTCTATCTTTATTCTTTTTATAATTAAGTCACACTACTTAATTACTACTTAAATGTGATCAGTCCATCTTATTGTCTACTACCTCATGTCAGTAGATTATACATACAGTATACATTTATCACACGATATATACTAAATATTAGTTATCACTAATATGTCCTTGTGACACACATAAAGGACTCTTGGTTCGGAATGATTCATCGACCCCAAGTAAGAGTTGGTTCGGAATGATACATCGACCCCAATTATTTATATACACCTATTCTGGTTCGGAACTCTTTCATCATGATACCAGTTCTAGGGTTTGGTTCGTCATTTTACATCGACCCCAAACATATATTAACCCTATGTTAGTTCGGAATATTTCATCGAACCTAACATAGTTAATTTAGGTATACTTCTCTCAACCTAAAAGTTCATACAATTCAGTAGGTACACACTCGATCTATCAATCATGTTCGTACGTAATATATTATTCTCTTATATTAATCGTACTCGTTAATTTACGATGTATCTCATTATCGCATTTAATTGAGGATATGCAATACTCTAAGGGCTCTAGTTACCCCTCCAATTATTTCAGTAGCTAGTACATATCTATCCTAGTGATAATTATATTGAATCTATGTTAACTCTCCTCATAACTTAAATTCACCATTTTTTATACTCGACCCGATCGTTCTATGATTATCAATTCATTTTCTAAGTCTTTTTCTTAATGACTATGATGGGCCTTAGCTCTCTACCTGCTAGTCTTTATCAAGTCCTTGGTTAGGTATAAAATCACTCCAAACTTTCCAATAAGTGACGGTCATCGAAGAAAATTCACTCAATAAATTTTTCTAGAAAACAATAGGGGTCGATCGATTGATCTTCATCATCGATCGATCGGCTGATGAACGTCGATCGATCGATCTTTATAGTCGATCGATCAATTGTTCTGCGCAGCTTCTTCCTATTGTGTTTTTCTTAAGTTTTAACCACTCATAACTCCATTAAACCTTCTGGAACGTTCTATTAACATAACCAATCGACTTATATATGTATAGAGACTATTCCTAACATGAATATATCATCAAATCTTTACGAAAATCATCCAAGAACCAACAATATCCTCATTTTCTCAAAAAATCCTAGATATATGGCCTCTTCATCTTAAATCATCACATACTCAGATTTATATTTCGTAATAGCAATCAGATTTCATTTATTATTCAATCCTCTACAGCTGTAAATCTAACTACATGCAAGTCCTATCCCAAACATGCATTTAAATCAAATCCTTCTTCAAGAATTATTCACAAAACCATTTATTCTACTCATCCTATGCATGGATATTATAACTCAGATTTTAAATTTTGTAAATAACCACTTGCCTTGATTCAGAGATGATCTAATTTCGTGGTTGATGTAGATTTTGATGGTTTGTCCCCTTCAATCTTCACTCTTCAATTGCTTGAATTGCAAGAATTCCTTTGAATCTCTCACAATTCTCTTTTTATGCTTTGAGAATGACTTATCTTTTCTCTCTAATGGCTTCTCTGTGAGATATGAGGTTTCTAACCCTAACCCCTTATTTAATCAGATGATAAAAGACTCCAAAATTCGTAGGTCTTCTCACTCCTACATTTTAAAAGCCTAAAACTCCCCTGAACGGTCCCGGCTTAGCCCAAAAATATCCCGGGACCCAACTAGTACCCCTGGGTATACTATTTTGACTATTTCGACCCTTCCGGAGCTAACCATGACCTCCAAATTATCATTTAAGTAACTAATATAATATTTTTTATCTCGACCTTTCATTATTCTATGTTTGGCTCTCGGTTGAGATTTAAATCATATACGTCCATATCGCTCGTTATGACGTAAAAGTAAATTCACAAGTCATTTTCAGTAAATCAAATTATAGTATTAAATGATCTCATTTAACATTTAAATCATTTTAAATCACTCTACTAATGTAATTTAAATATAAGGTCATATTAAATTACTCTACTCGTGTAATTTAAATTCTTTAACATATTTTCTATTTAATCGCTCAACTAATAAATTCTAAATATGTAGAAATACGGGGTATTACAATCAATAATTTATATCATTCTCAACAATGAAGGACTAAATTTTTTATTTATTTTATATCAAATCCACAATGAATAAAATATCCAAATAAAATTGATTTAATACATGAGTAATAAAAACTGAATCATCATACAATGTCCATAATGTAAAGCTAAGTACACCTGCTATAAATAAATATTTGGGCTTATGCCCGTACAATTCCAGGATGAAATAAAATGACAAAATACTGAAGTATAACCTATACTAGAATCAATTGAGTGAAATCCACTACATCCAAAGCAACTGAAAGTATGATTCATCGTCAGTCCTGTTATCCCTATCATTAATAATACCTGGGGGGGAAATATTTATAATTTGGGCCAGAAACCGAGGTGTACAATAATTACCTTAATTAATTTAAGATGCAATAATATAGTTGATGTAAAATAAATATTCCTCCCCCTTCGTTACTCGCATGCGTTTAACACCTCACCCCTCATCTAAGTGTGATATTATCCGCATCCCAATACATATCCCAAGTAATGATTATGACATCGTCTCAAGTTTAAAAGAATGGATATATCACTACTTAATTATTTAAATATAATCAATACACTAAATTGCCAACACCCATTTATCCCAGTCACATAGGTTTCATATATTTAAGGCATAAACATTTATTATGCATCATAGGGAAAAGTATAATTATTGTCCACGTCTTTCGACAATTTAATTTATTTCAATAGTATCCAGGTAATTAATAATATATGTCCTTCCATATATTTGACACATAAGGGCATCTACCGTTGGTGTCTAATTCGTGCTCTATCGGCAAGTTCGGATGAATCCTTTATCCCAAGCGGACAACACAAACACACACAAATTAGGGGCGATCCCTACACAGGACACCTGTACACGGCCCATTCCCAGCGGTGATATAGGAACGGTCAGCACCAACCCTACCACTAGTGGGTGGAGCCTCCACGTAGTACCTATATGTCCTACACATCGTCACGCCCACCTGTGCCGAAGTGTGGTACGCGACCCGAACGCGCGAATCCACGAGTCGATAGGACGGTTCACTGGTTTGTCCACACACAATTATATACATACATATTATCATTCAATATGTATAAGTAGTTACTCTATAACTACTTTAATCCAAGGAAATCTCAATCCATATAAAATACAGTCTTCTTGTCTTAACTATAACATTTTAGTCAATTATTCCATATCTCATTTCAAGTCGTTATCCTCCGACTATTTTTCGATTAAATATTAAGTCTCGTATATTGCCCTTTTAGGCTTAAAATCACATTTACTTCATTAATTACTTCCACTTAAATATATAGGCATAGTTAGTCCCAAACTAACCTTTCCAAAACATTATAGGTATAGTTACTCTCAAACTGATCTTTCCAAAACATTTTAGGTATACTTATTCCAAAAATAACCTTACCAACATGATTATAGGTATAGTTATCCCCAACTACCCTTACCCATGCATTTAATAATCTTAGCATGTTGTCCTCTTGACTCAAACTTCAATCATTCTAGATTATTAATAATTATTTTCTTCTTGATACCTTTTCAATAGGGCTTATATGTACAGATATACGGAGTCAACTAATCGTGGAAAGGGTTATATGTACATATATAAGAAATCCTCTTATATGGTTAAGTAGTATCACCCAACTACAATATCCAGTCTCACTCATTCGGTCCGTATCTGCATCCCTTAAGAATTTGTTACAAAAAATCGCACTATTACATCAAACAACCTTTAATAAATTTGATATTTGATAATTTATTATATATATAATAAATTAAACCGGTTACCCTATGCCTCACCACCGTAGCACTATTCCTTAATACCCGAGTCTCTTGTCCCGACTCTAAATTTAATTAATTACACCTCAATTAATTTATAAAAATGGTGTCCCTCAACCAAAATTCCCGGACTCACTCCCTTGGCTCGTATCCTAATTTCATCCGAAATTTTCATTCGAATTTGTTCATATATTTTCGAGTGTTGTTCATCCTAAACACTCGGGTTTCCATACCCTGAATTCCTTTCCATCAAATTCCAAATTCCAAGGTAAAAATAATTCTCCTTAATATTTTTTAAAGTCCTACACTCATCTACAGATATCCCTAAGTATTCCAGATTTGATTTCTCACAAAGGATTTCGGTTTCAAGCACCCTTTCGTAATAAATTCATAACTAATTAAAAAAAATCAAAAAATTATGAAACTAGCGGTCGTGTGTTTGTAACGAAAAGATCTATCTCCATGCCCAAAATCATGGTTGTTTGAATGAGATAACTATCTCGTTCGAACGCTATACTAACTCATTTGAACGACAATAATGTCGCTTGAACGAGTCTCCACCTCGTTTGAGCGACCTTTCGTCGTTTTCCACGCCTTTTTCCTCAATACATGTTCTTCCCAATTCAAAATTAAGCCCAACAATAGTATGGATGAAACCCAAAAATTTGTTTATACAGTAGTCTACTTCCACATCCAAAATTAATCCAAAATTTATGTCCATTCAATACCTAAATAAATTAGATGTTTTCCTAACTTATACCCATTATTTAATTCGCAGTAAGGAATTATTCATCATGGAATCTACATCAATTTCAGTCCACAATTTACCAAAAACATCTACGTTAGCTATTCAATTATCCCCAAATAACTATCAAAAGTTAGGGAATCTAACATCAATATTCAGTTTTACGATACCTAAATTTCAGGGACAATTTCTACATTAATTCCAATCCTCTACATATATTGGTCATCATCAAATCAATCCGTTTAATTCGAATTCCTAGAAATTGAAGGAGTCATTTCATGCCTCAAGAAATACATTGAAAACTTAAATTAAGCAAGAGAATTCTTGCCCTAAAAACTGTAGAAGAAAAGCCCTTTGAATCCCTTGATTTCTCCTTTGTTCTTGCCCTCTTTCTCCTTTTTGGTATTTCTCCCTTTCTTCTCCCGTAGCAGCTAAACTTGGGTTTTATTAATGAGAGTGGGGGAGTGGTTTACCCCCACTTAAACTCTTAATTAGTGCTAATCCCGAGTTGGGCCTAAAATCCCACTTTTGGACCTCCAAATAAACTCGAATCCATAACCCAACTATAGACTAAAATCTCTCCAACTGATATACCTATGACTCGGGACCAATTCTAAATTATTAAAACACTAAACCGGGTCAATAACACTCCCCAAAATGCGTCCCACTTATTTTTATCAAAAAATATATTTTAAATTATGACGTGACACATATAATTACTTTTTATTTAAAGTAAAGTCCCTTTTAGATCTATTCCAAATCATTAAAGTCATACTCTAAATCTTATAAATAATAGTGAGTCTAATTAGTCACAACCGTGATTAATTAATTTCACCGAATTAAATTAATCCTTCTTAAATTTTATTTTATCCCAAAAATACGGGGTATTACAATCTTTAGCTATCCTAATAACATCGTAATTGACCAATCAGTAATTAGCCTAATTTGTGCAAGACCTGGGATAATTCAAGTGATTCAGATAATGATGAGCCTGAATCATCCAATTTTTATGACCCCTATATGTCATTTTTCGCAAAGATAGTCTACTCTGATGATGTACCTACCAGTAGTGATATTATTGATGAGACAATGCCTAATAATGTCTTGACATATGATACCTTGCCTGTTATTAGTTTATCTACTTATTGCCTAGCGAATACAAATAATGTTGATACTGCTAGTAATAGTTCAACAACGGTGTGTGTGAGTCAAAGGGATCGAATCAAAGACAAATTGAACGTGTGTGTGAGTAGTCTTAATGAATCGTTAGTGGACACATCACACACAACACTAGATTCATCTGATACTGATGTCCTTCCCGATATTCACATACTATATACCAAAACTCTTAGGAGAAGCACTAAGCTTGAGAAAACTGTCAATGATCTCATTGAAAAATTATAAGCCCTAAGTCTTGTTATAAACAAAGTGTTGAGGATTACACTAATCAATGTCTAGAGTATCAAAATAAGGCTAAGTCTTTTGTTGACAAAATTAAAGACTTAACAGAATCAATTGAAATTTTGGAAAAAAATATAAAGCCACGTTGTTAGGATTGGAAGAATCTAACGAAAAAGTATCAGCAGTCTTTAAAATTTTTTCCAAATTTGAAAGTAATTCTAATTGTTTTGAAGGATTTTTTGCCTCTAGTAAGACCAATTTTGATGACAGATCTGGTATAGGCTTTTGCTCTAACACTGACACACAAACTAAAAACTTTCAAACTATAAAAGGCCTCTTGAAACTTATCCAGATTTTCAGGCTTTGAAAATGAATTTTGATAAAGAACAAAAAGGTCCAGACATTGGTACAAGTAATAATCCAAAGCATAATGCTGCAAATAAGGATAAATACGTGTGCCCTCCCATAAGGCAATCTGAATCGTCTTTTCAACCCGTTCTCCCTAGAAATAAGACCAAAGTCCAGCATTTGGATAAACCCATTTTTAAAGGTCTTCAAAATGTTAAGAAACCAACGAGACATCTCTATTTCTCGTACTGTAATATCTATGGTCACTCTTTCGAATAATGCTTTCAAAAGCGCATATACAGGCCCGTCTTTCGCTCACCTTTATATAAAAAATTTAACTGCTCCTAGAAAAATAGAATTAACTTTATTCTCCCTAACTAGCCCAAGCAGAACACTAACTATAGGAATTGAAAGAGGAGATATAACTTTAAAAGGAAGTCCAAAAGAAAAAAACCCTAAATCTAAGTCTAAACCAAATGCTCATAAACCTTTGAAAACCAGAGCAATTTGGGTTAGAAAAGATGAGTTAATACCCCAGATGAAATGTAATATTGTGATAAGTTCTTTAAAAGCTGAACACACTGCCTATGGTTGGTATTTAGACTCGGGTTGTTCTAAACACATGACCAGAGACGATACCAAACTTTCAGACAAAACTAACTTCTTAGGAGGAAAAGTTTTGTTTGGAGATGGTGTATCTCCTTAGATCATTGGTAAAGGGGCACTCCATGAAAAAGGGTTACGTGTTCTCGAAGACGTTCTCTTAATGAAAGGTCTAAAAGCCAATTTGCTAAGCATATCACAGTTTTGTGATTCCAACCATACTGTCACATTTTTGAAAACAAACTATAAAATTTTAGTGAAAATGGTAACTGTATCATTACAGGCCTTCGAACTTCAAATAACCGTTACACAGTTAATCCGGTTACTGAGGTTTGTAACATTTCCATAATGGATGACAATAAAATTTGGCACAATAGGTTGGGTCATATAAATTATGATAACCTTAGTAGACTGAGCTCTCAAGAAATAGTTAGAGGTCTCCCTAAAATAAATCTTATTTCTAACATTGTTTGTGGGCCTTGCCAAGAAGGGAAGATAGTTAAGACTGCTCATAAAAGAGTTAAAGATATTCTAACATCAAAATCGCTGGATCTTATCCATATGGACCTAATGGTCCCTCTCAAATTATAAGCCTATGTGGTAACAATTATATATTAGTTATGGTCGATGATTTCACTCGTTTCACATGGGTAGCCTTTCTTAAACAAAAATCTGATATTTAAAAAAAAAAATTAAAAATACTATTATGTATAGAAAATGAAAATGATACCCAAGTTAATCAAATTCATAGCGATAAAGGAGGTGAGTTTAAAGATTTATGTTTAACCGAATATTGTGAAGCTAATGGTTACCAACACGAATTTCGTGCCCCTAAGACCCCACAGCAAAATGGAATAGTAAAACGTAATAATCGTACCATTCAAGAAATGGATAGAGTAATGATTCATGATAAGAACCTCCCTAAGTATTTTTTGGTTGAAGTTGTTCGGACTGCATTTCATATCATAAACATAGTTTTCCTTAGGAATACTACTAAACAGACTCACGAACTTTGGTATAGGAAAAAGCCTAACCTGAAATACTTTAGAACCTTTGGGAGTATTTGTTATGTGTGCAAAGACAAAGATTATCTATTTAAATTGGAAACTCAAGGTTATAAAGCCATCTTTTTGGGCTATTCTCCTAATGGTAGGCCTTTCCATACCTATAACCTTCATATTAAACCTATAATAGAGTCTATCAATGTCATAGTTAGTGACGCCAACGTTGAGAGTAATAATATAGAACAACAATAGTGGAAGAGATCGAAAACATTTTTAATCACGACTCTCCAGATATAGTTGATTCTTTATGAACTGAGAACCCCGAAGTGCCCAACTGGGTTTCTAAGGATCATCCCTTAGATAATGTGGTCAGTAAACCAGATGACTATGTTTGAACAAGATCCCAATTACATAATACTGCTCATTTAGCATGCTTTGTTTCTCTTGTAGAACCAAAAAATATGAATGAAGCCTTGAATGTTTCCTTTTGGATAGGTGTTATGCAAGAGGAACTCATTCAATTTAAAACTCATGACGTATGGTATCTTATTCTTAGGCCAG
Source organism: Sambucus nigra (assembly GCA_949130495.1). Taxonomy (NCBI): domain Eukaryota; kingdom Viridiplantae; phylum Streptophyta; class Magnoliopsida; order Dipsacales; family Adoxaceae; genus Sambucus; species Sambucus nigra. The sequence goes on from OX422211.1 coordinate 724,388,649, forward strand.
AAAATAAAAGGGTTATTAGCACTAGATGGATTTTTAAAAATAAAACGATGAAACTGGGATGATAGTTAGAAACAAGGCCAGATTTGTGGCCCAGGGATATTCTAAAATTGAAGGGATTGGCTTCGAGGAAACTTTTGCCTCTGTAAGCCGTCTCGAATATGTTCGTCTTCTCTTAGCTATAGCTTATCACTTAGGATTCACTCTCTATCAAATGGATGTCAAGTCTGCATTCCTTAATGGTATTATAATTGAGGAGACTTATGTAGAATAGCTTAAAGGATTCATTGATCCACAATACCCTAACCACGTCTATCGTTTAAAAAAGGCTTTATATGGTTTGAAACAAGCCCCCAGAGCCTCGTATGATTGATTGTCAACTTTTCTTATTGAAAAAGGATTTCGACGCGGTGGCAATGATCAAACTCTTTTTTTTTTAATTTTGATAAAAATGTCTTAATAATCCAAGAATATGTAGGCAATATCACTTTTGGATCAACTTCCCCATCTGAGGTTAAATTATTTTCTGAAGTTATGCATGGGAATATCCAAATGTATTTAATGGGAGAGCTTCAATAGTTTTTAGGACTTCAAGTCACACAAAATTTTGATGGGTTATTTATTTTGCCATCAAAATAGGCTATAAAGTTAGTTAAAAATTTTGGCTTAGACAATGCCAAAATCGCTAGGACACCCATGAGTACATCAATCAAACTATCTAAAGATGAGCATGGAAAATCTATAGACCCTACCCTTTACAGAAGCATGGTAGGTACCCTTTTATACCTTACAGTCTCGCGTCCGAATTTAGTGTACGCAGTTTGTGTCTGTGCACGATATCAAAGCAATCCCAAGGAAAGTCACCTTCAATGCGTCAAACGTATTATTAAATATGTTAAAGGGACTTTAAACCTAGGAATATGCTACACAAAGGACACATCTAGCGCTATTATAGGATACAAAGACGCAGATTGGGCTGGTTGTTCTCATGACAACAAAAGTACATCAGGCGCTTGTCATTACGTAAGAAAAAATTTGGTAGGCTGGTCGAGTAAGAAACAAAACTGCACTTCACTTTCCACCGCAGAATCTAAATATATAGCCGCAGGTAGATGCTGTGCTCAATTAATGTGGATTAAGTAGTTGTTGAGTGATTATGGCATTAAAGAAAATAAACTCACTTTATATTGCGATAATCAGAGCGCTATAAATATCTCAAAAAATCCGGTTAAACACTCTTGTACTAATCATGTAAAAATAAGACATTATCTTATTCACGAGTTAGTAGAATCAAAAGAATTAGAGATAAACTACTTACCCATAAATTTCCAATAAGCTGACTTATTTACTAAACCTCTAGATAATTTGAGATTTGAATCATTAAAAAACTCTATTAGTTAGTATTTCTTGAATAATTCTCTATCATTGTGATTTTTTTACCCTTTGTCCATTTGAGACAAAAAGGGGGAGAAATATTTGAGTCTTTTATTGTTATTGGTTTATCTAATTCAACTAAAAGCTTGATCTTAGTTATCAATTTTCTAGATTCAGTACCGTTTGCTATCAGTGGATGCATTTTTAGGGTATTGTATGTTATTAGTTGAGTTATGTACTTTTTCATTTCTAGGATATGGGGTAGATAGAATTTTATAGGAATAAGGTTATATTATTCGTTTTTGTTATCCCTATGAGTCCTAGATGACTCAAAGGAGATTTTATCCGATATTTTCAAAGGGGGAGATTAAAGCACACTATATATATATGAATTACTCGAGTCTAACATATAGAAGCCTATATAGTTTGGAAATATAGTCAAAATTTGTGTCATCCTAATTTTTACCCAAAGCCTCAATGCCTCTTCATGATCTCCAAAGAAAACTTCATCAACATTGAAGATGGTCAAGCAGGAATAAAACCAACACACAATCACTATAAGATTACATTTTCATTGCATATTGCATTTATGAGTGTGTGTGTTTATATTGGCTTGAAATATTTTTAAAGATTTTTTGGAATTTTTTAGAAATTTAAAATCTATTTTTAAGAAATTAAAAATTCGGGATTTAAAAAGTTTTGGGCTTAATTGATAATATCCAAAATTCCTAAAAACTAAGTTGGGTAGAAACCAAAAGCGCTTGATAATATTGTGGGTGAAATTCATATTTTTAATTGTTAAAAAAAAGCATCTCAAACCTCATCATGTGCATACACGTGTTGCCATTTTTTCGACTGGATTTGTGTTTTCTTTCACACATAGACTTAAGACTTAATCTGGAACGTTCATTCAATTTAATCAATGGTTTGCATGTGATCTTTATCTATCCTTGTAACATTATAATGGACCAATCAGTGATGTTTTAAATGCAGGGCATTTAGGGCCCTTAGATTGATCACACGAACAATCGAATGCATCATAATCGTTTATCTACCCTTAAGCTTCCAGATCCTTCCTTGCATCCTATAAATAGGACCATTCATCTATCATTTACAATCTTTGGGAGACTTGAGAGTCGAGAGAAAAATACAAAAGCCAAACAAAACTCTGTCCGATTTAACCTAGAAAATACCTTTGTGAGTTATTGTTAGTTTCAAATAAAAACACCTCTTTGGTTTTAATCTCTCATCTAACACTATCACTATAATCAGAACTCGTTTCTTCGAATAGAAACTTGTAGATTTGATTTACAAAGTGATACTGTCACGTTGTAGTTAGATTTGATTTCTTTTTTAAGAAATCTACCATTCTTGTTGGATTTACGTTTTAAAACGTTTTTATTAAAATTTGTCCAACAAATCTCTTATCTCTATTTTTACAAAACCGAGTGCAACGTTTCAAAAATTTCAGATCTAAGTTTTTCACTTTGAAAAACTTTTAGAAAAATAAAAGATTAGTAGAATCTCTTTTAAAAGGTTCTCAAGAATCTAAATCTAAAAGTTCATAGTTTTATAAAAGAAACCTAAATTCAGTGTTGTGAAATCCTGAATATCATTCTTAGAAAATCTTATAATTTGTAGGATATATATTTGTATAAGCATGTGTGTTTTCATGCATGTGTTTAGGCACAACAATCACTAACACCATCACACTACTTCACTGAAATTGTGTGTTGGTTGGGAGATTTTAATTTCCGAGTCGACATAAAGACTGAAAGGAGAAACAAGGAGCCAAACAGGAGAACGACATGGACTACATCAAGAGCCTGAGAGAAGTCAGAACTGGTGGAGTGTGCTGGTATATTTCTTGACTTATTATAGGTCCTGTGTGTCAAGTTCGTTGACTGTTTGTAACCTAAAACTTATTGTAGTTGATTTTTGGTTTGAGGTGTAGAGACCTCCGTGGATGTTTCTCTTACTTTAGGGCTTTACCATGTTCAAACATTCTTGTCTCTTATGAATGTTTTTAATACTTTCTTTCACTTAATCTTACTACTGCTTCTATAATTGACCAAGTTTTTCTTGAAAACTTAAATTCCAAGAAACTGAAATACCTTGTCCTTAGTGTTCCCATCGTCACTCTTATGAATAATATATCTCACCCCTAACCAAAAAGTAGTGCTACTTGAATACCCACCCATACCCGATCTAGATACATAATAAGTGCAATTGGTAGTATTGAAAGAATAGTTTTTCTATCATTGTTCATAGCATAGATTTAGGCTAGTTTGGCGTATCCCGTTACAAATCGTCACGTACCGAGAAGACAAACCGAACTCAGGCATTTACAACTTTGGGGACTTTTCAATATCCCGAAAGGTATAAAATGATTTAGAGTTTGAATTAATTCATGGAATTATATTTTGGATGTCCAATTTTTATCAAAAAGATGAGCAGGGTCTTTATTTTTCCAAAATTGATTTTTTATGTCAAAACTATTCATGTCGCTTGAAGCTCGTTTGTTGGTCGCTTGAAGAGTTAAATCAAATGACATGCTACTAGAATGCATTTAAAAAATTGATGTTTTATATCGTTCGAACGACATTGAATGTCACGAAGCATTTATCAAGCGACATCTAATGTCACAAGAAGAGGTCGTTCAAACGATATCTTATGTCATTCAAATGAAATTGACATCTCGTTCGAACAACGTGCCGACTCAATTTTTTTATGAATGCCTGTTTCGTGAATCAATTTTTCTAGACGTTTGCCAAATAACGTTTCTGCATAACAACAACAAAATTTCTTCACGTTTTGTGTGTCAAAACACTATTATAATTCACAACAAAGCATCCTCGAATATTATTCTTATGAATTAGTTTAGAACCCTATAAAGTTTTGTATTTGTGAATACACCCTGGTGGAGAGTCTCTCCATTGGTAACTTGTGATACCTGGGGAGATTCACCGATGAAGACGAAGGCTGAGGCTAATTCAGAGGACTGCGTTCGTGTGACTTTTGCGAGCATCAAAGTTGTTTCTTAGAGATTTTTTAAGAATAGCGCATTATGCTTGTGGGGGATAAAGTAGTCTGTAAGTCGACTCTCTTGTAAATTTCTAAGTAAATAAAGGTTTTTCCCTTTGAAATTTTTTCCTGAATCTTGGCCTGAGTTATTTGCGTGGTTTGATTTATCTGTTATATCACATAGATGCATACATAGGATAAAAAGATAAAACCAATTTACAAGTCGCTTTCGCATATTTAAAATTAGTGTTGAATTTTTTGTTGAAATCACCCTTCGCGATTATTTTTGCACTTATATTCCATGCCTATCATAACATCACTTGGGTGTTCATATATTCCACATTATATGTACACGTACATAGCACTTACAAAATTGGATGGTACATATACATCTAATTTGTACCAATCATATCGATACACCAAATATACCACTATATATGTACATAAGAAAAATAATTATCTCAGTATCCAACTTCCGTCAACTTCCAACTTTTGCTAATTTCGTGCATGGGACATCTCACAAGCGAAATCCAAACAAGGAACCCTCCCGATACACTACTATACGGCTTAGTCGGTTATAGAGGTCCATCGACCCAAGATTAAAGAAAATGAATTAAGAATGAACGTATGCAGTAATAATAAATTTTAACTTTTATCCATTGTCAACTGAAGTCTCATATCGCAAAAGGGATACACTAAACCCCAATAAATTTTACCCATTTAATTATACTAAAATCAATAATACAAAATGTCTTAGGATATAACACCTCCCAGCTCCCGACCTTTGCTACTTTCATGCATGAGATGCCTCGCAAGTGAAATACAAACAAGGAACCCTCCCGATACACTATTGCATAGCGTTGTCGATGGCTGAGATCCGTCAATCTTAGACCCAAGTCTATACTGTCGAGATCCGTCGGCCGCTGAGATCCAAATAAGGAACCCTCCTAAGACACTACTACACAGGTCTGTCGAGATCTATTGGTCTAGAACCTAAGTCTATTAATGTTTTTAATTCAATTTTATATGGCTTCATAAACCTACTTATTCCCATAAAGGCTATCACTGTCTATTTCGAATAACATCATCATTATAATAACATTATTTATGATTGTACACCTCATCGTGTAATCGGGACTACCACTAGTCCTAATACTCCCAAAGGAACCAAATACTTCTAAAATATGAATTCTTTTTACTTTGCATACTCTTAACACACATAGGAATGATTCATCACTGGATAATTATCTTACTACGACACCACCTAACAATTACGCCTAAAATAAGCATAAGCCTCCCAGTAGGCGTTTCTATACATCTACTATCTGACGTAGGATTTCCCCTTCTTACCCACGGTGAACTAACGTAAAAACACTATCCCAAGTATGAATTCCAACTTCTCCAATGTACTAACAAAACCCAAGTGAACACTAAGTTCCAATATCAAACAAAACATATCCTATATTCTCCAAAATAGGGAAAAGCACATTCTTTACTATCGATGTTATCACTCGTGTCTTTTTTCCAAATAATTTCATCTATAATTCGATGTCCAAGTCTCGCTGTAGGTCATAGTTTACACGAACTAACCTCTGTTGGTGCATTGTTTTACATTACCCTTCCTCAAATTCCCTAAATTTCTTTCATAAAATTACTAGACACCAAATTTCCTTACTCCTCAAAATTCTAGCAAGTGACCCAAACTAAGGCTCTATGACTCTCTCTCCAAAACTGACCCCTTTCCGAACGGGTAATAATGACTAGCAAAGAATACAATGATTCCTAATCATAGGGCTCTACATCAAATAATGCAATGCAGAATGTGACGAGCTCAAACACAGATCCTAAGGACACTAAAACCGTTCTCTGATACTAACTAGAACAACCCCTATTTTCTCATGTAAAGGTTGGCCAGGCACGATACGCCGAAGATGGATCTTGTCAATCAATTAATACCATTCTCAGCACAGCGTAATAAAAATATTATTATTTTAAGCCCCGATAGTTTAAAACATTATTAAAAATTCCATGCTAAAAATGTAACTCAAACAAACAGTAATTAAATAATAACTCCAACAATAAGTAGAGTTACAACTCCAACATAATGTAAATAAATAAATAAAATATCAGGCTTATGCCCTTACAAATGTTCCCAAATAAAATAACTACAAATGGAAAAGCACCTAAGCTAGAGGCAATAATCTGGAAAGCTGCTAAGCACGAGAGATCGTAGGGTTGGTACAACAACCGTCTTGCTATTCCCGCTTAGAAATAACTGGGGTGGGTGTGTGGGTGGGGGGGGGGAACATTAATAATTTGGGTCAGACCCAGAGGTGTGCAAGAATTAACTTAATTAATTTATAATGCGATAATACAGTTAATGCATAATAACTATTCCCCCTTCGTCACTCACATGCATATAGCACCTCACCCCTCATCTAAGTGGGATATGTTTCGCATCCCAAGGATCCCTAAATAATAACTACTACTACGTGTCAATTTAATAAAATGGTTAAATGATTTAAGTGTACCGACTACATTTAATTATTAGTAGCCATAATATCCCAGTCTGATATGTAAGGACATATTTTTGTAAATGTCCATCACAATCAATTATGTCATATACCGTTACAATCGTCGAAGAAGTTTAAGAGCAATCTACATCAAGACGGATCCGAATATATCAAGGTTCTTCATCAAAAAGCCTCTGTAAAGTTTACTTTGGTAAGGTTATGTTTTAAATAAAATAACTTTGCACTTTGAGCTTTGGAATATTTTTTCAAAATATTTTTTAAGTATTGGAGCGGACTTTTTTCGTCAAAATTTGAGAATGAGTAATTTTCTAAGTCCTGTAGCGTTCCTCGATTTTGATGCTCAGGTCGTTCAAGCGAGATCACCATCTCGTTCGAGCGACATGAGATGTCGCGCGATGGCGTTCAAACGATATGTGTACTTCGTTCGAGCGAGATTCCCTTTTCATTCTAACAATTGAGGCAGAGCAATTTTCTATAAATACTCATTAAATGGTTTCATTTTCATTAAGAAGTCCCAGCGTTTTGAAAGACAGAAAACTGTGAATCTGCAGAATTCTTTTTGACTTCTTCTTTTAAGGTTTTCATCCCATTTGTTTTCAATTCACAAAAATTCCATATGCTTTGGTGAATTATTTTTGGTGTTCAAGAACACACTTTACTGTTGTTCATTCTTTGTGGGGAGAGCTCTGCAACCGACAGCTGCGTGCTATTTTGGAGGGAGTCCTTGTGAAGATTTTAGACTGCGTGTCTGGACTGCGCGTCCTGGTGGTATAGCTGCGTGCGAACCATTGATGATTTATTTCTAGCCATTACTTTGGAGGTTTGACGAAGGCACCGTGCGTTACTCTTGTGGGAGAAAGCAAGATGGTATGTAAGTCAATGGTCTTGTAAACTTGTTAGAGTTCTAGAAATAAAAGGTTTTGCCCTTCAGGAATTTTTTTTGAAATTTGTGTCGCATGCTTTATTTATTTATGGTTTGACACACTCATACACGTAGTTTCATGTTTAAGGGGCTGAATTAATTTGGTTTAAAAATTGGACTCTAATTAAATAAGTGTGTGATAATACGCAAATATCGCGTATTTCATCTCTCGAACCTACGCATTTTAGCCCCATCGGGTGCCTTACTCTCTATATTTAAGCTTGTTAACCAGACAACCTCTGTTTATATTGTTAACATGCTATATGAGGCATAATTGGGCTTTTGTAGGTATTTAGGTACCAAGTATGGGATTCGGACGCATTCCGCGCAATTTCCGTACTCAACCGCACGCTCAAGGGCATTTTAGTCATTTTACAGATTGGGCACCTGGCCCAACATCTTCATGGAAGTTGTATCCCTCCTCGTAAGCTTCGCGTGGCCGTAAACGGTGCGCGATTCCGATTTAGAACGAAGAAGTTACGGCGATTTTAGCGGAGAAGAAATGCAAGCCAAAACAGGGAAAAATGCAGTCTGCCCCTGCTTGATCGATCGATCGACCCTTCCCATTTTTGCCCCGTCTTATATGATCGATCGATCGATTGACCAAATGGTAGATCGATCGACCCCCTATTTTTCAGCAGATATTTTCCATTTCTTTTCTCTTTTCTTTTCTAATTTAATTCCCACTTGGTATATAAGCCAATATTGATGTAATAAACAGGGGTGAACGTTTTTAGAGAGTTTTAGAAGATAGAATAGTTAGGGTTTGGGTGATTTGTTTAGTTCTTCTTCATTTCTTCTTGGATTGACACACTTTTGGGCTTGAATATTGACTATTTATCATCCTCTCCATTAATATAGTTTGTATTTCTTCATTTCTTGGTTTCTAGTTAATTTACAAGCTTTCTAATTTAGATTTTCTTGCTTTATATACATACTTTGATTTACACACTTTCTAGTATAGATTTACCGCGTTTATTTATCGCTTTTCATTTATCGCGTTTTTACGATGCTTTCTAGGTAACTTAAGTTAGGTTGTGTTTGATTTGAACTCACTCGGGTTGACGCGTTGCTTTGCTCTGGTGATGGAGTTTACAGGTCTATTTCGGGTGCGTTGTCCTAGTTATTACGCCTAGGAGATTTGACGGGGCATATCATGTATGTCCCGTGCTTACGACCTTTCGCACGTAATTTTCGAGATATTTTTTGACGCCAAAATCTTATTAGGCTTTTATGATGATTTATGGCGTAACAACCCTTGATTTAATTAACTATCGAAGCGAGACGCATTTGTAATAACTCGTCGACCTATGTAACCATTTTATACTAATTAACTCGGGTGAGGGATATTCGACGCAACCTATAGTTTTACTCGCTTTTATAATCTAGTTTCAATACACTCGCCTAGATTAGCATTTCCCTTTATGCATCTTTTCTTTTAGTTTGTAATCATCTTTTACACTTTTGTTTCGGAGCACTAAACCTTATAATCTAGCAACTAGTCTCTGTGGATTTTCGATACCCGACTTACCTCTGTGCTTGCCTCGCAAGTGTAGTAGTAACTTAGGTTTTTGTATTGAGTTGGCGAAACGAAAACAACGACTAGCGTCTTTACACGCGCTACTTTTCGCACTCAATCAAAATGGCGCCGTTGCCGGGGACTAGTTTGTTTTAGACTTTATTTGATTTAGTATTTCATAGTATTTTCTTTCTATTTGTATTATTTGCTAATACTTTTGCAGGACTTCCACATTTGAGCACTTAGAAATGCTCGAATCTTTCCCGCGCGCACCTACTTTGTGGAATTCGCCACTTCAAGCCATTTTTGGGGGTAAGCATGTCTTATTTCAATTCTTTCGGTAATCTTTGTTATAATTCTCAAAATTCTCGTAAACCTATGACTTTCGGTGAATACTTAGAATCCCAAAAATTTACAAATTCAAATATTACTTTGGGCGAGTACAACGAAAGTCAAAACTTAGGTTATTGGAATTTTGATGATGGTGATAATGATTTTGGGCCTTTACCTCCTTATAATAGGAATTTTGAAACGAATTCGAATAGTTTTCAAAATTCCTATAATAATGAGTTTTCGTTTAAGTCCGATGGTAATTTTCAAAGTTCCCATTTTCATGCATCCGCACCTTGACCCATGACATTCGGTGAGGGTTTGCGTATGTATGATAATGAGAAAATTGAAAATCACTATTGGGAAGAAAATCGTTCGTGGGAACATGAGCTAGATTTATTATTTGAGTCCGACGACGATTTTGCTTTCGAGACTTTCGAAGTCGAGGAATATTTTGAACCAAATGAGGTACTTGTGCCTACTTTGGAACAAACCATTCTAGACTTTGTCCATCGCGTAATAGATATTGAAATCGAGGATGAAAATGACGTAATATCAATTTGCAATGAAATGATTTCTTCTTTGGCCCCCAAAGAAGAACATTTCATTGAAAATGATATGCTTTCATTCGAAACTAAAACTTCATGCGATGATGACTCATCTCATGAGTTTGAATTTCATTCATCTCCATTTTCATTCTCTATTACCCCATCAAAACAAGTACCCAATGATTCGGCTTCAAACTTTAATGTTTTAAACCTTATCGCCGATGAGGAGTACTTGCTCGAGTCGCCCTCCACGGTCGCATCTTTGCCTCTGTGTGCGCCGCCTCCCATTCCAACTTCAAAATCATCGGGAGGATATTCGGCTTTTCTCGGTCCCCACATGTTTTTGTCACCCGTGCAATACAAACCCACCATCGTCCCACCAAAACTTTTAATTGGCGATGGTTCATTTTTTCCGCCTTACACATGCCTTCCGTTGTTAAAACAGAATTCATATTTTTTGGAAGGCATGCTTATATGTGAGGGTACACCGGTTATCCTCCAAACTCAAATTGTTCTTATGGTGGACCCTCAGCTATTTAGACTTCTAGTGTATAGTGAGTGTGAAGTCTAAATAGTAGGTTGTATATAGTTAGCTTTTTATTCTTGTTTTTTATTTTTTCTTTCCTTTTTAATTTAGTCTAATGTAATTAGTTAACTTTTTATTATTTGTTTTTGCTATGCTCGGTACTAACTTGTTTTGTAGATTCTTTGGATTTGTTCTTATGGGGATCTCTCCAATTTTGGGTAATATCGCTATTTTCCTCTCTTTAACTTGGTTCTTAATTTACATTGAGGACAATGTCAAGTTTTAAGTTAGGGGGTGTGGGATATTCTATCCATTTCTTATTTTAGTCCATGTTTTTGCTCACATGTTAGTTACTTAGTATGCTTTTCTTAGAAAAAATCAAAAATTTCAAAAATATTTTCTTTATTTTTTCTCTTTTTTTGGGCATTTTGCCTTTGTTTCCGATGATAAATTTCAATAATTGCCCGATCCAATTGACAACCCAATGATGCATGTTCTCGATTTTAGAAGTTATTAGACTTTATCCTCACTTATTGATAATATTAATAACTTCATGAATTAAACTTTAATTCCTTGAGCACATGCACTTTTATGGTTATATTGATTTGGTTTAAAATTTTTATAACTCGGTAATCTTTTGTTGCATTGTATATACTTACACCGAGTAAGCTTTGTACCTTTCGTCGTTTGTGAGTGTATACACTATTCTTTTCTCATTGAAAACGTTACAGTCATTGGTAATCTCTTTATTCTTTCATTTGACCATTCATTAATTGAGTATACTTTAAATGTGTTACTTGATCATGATTTTTATATATTGTTTTGATTCGAGAATTGCGTAAACTTTTGGAAATGATCATAGGCCCTCTTTGTTATATCACCCATATTAGCCTTGACCTCACCCTTATATGTTTACCCTTGTTAACCTCTTTGAGCCTAACTATAGCCTTTCATTTCATACCCCATTCCCATAACCAACTCTACATTTGAGTTTTATACCATACATACACTTTCCATACCTTTGTTTGGAATGCCACTTGGGATTGAATGATGTTGTTGTGTTATCGGTTGCAATTTAGGCATATTAGAGTTTGATAAGTAAAGAAAAGAAAGTAGTGAAAAAAGTGAAGAAAAAGAGAAAGCAAAAGGCAAAAGAAAACAAAAGAAAACAGAAGAAGAAGAAGAAGAAGAAGAAGAAGAAGAAGAAGAAGAAGAAGAAGAAGAAGAAGAAAAGAAAAGAAAGAGAAAGCTGTAAATGTTGTATAGTGTTTAATAATCTTTGATTACTCTCCCCGATGATATATCTAATGCCTTTTTGGAACTTATTTTCCAATTTTGATATTGCCCGCATTTTCCCATTATCCCGAGTTTTCATCCCGAACACTTTGAATCCGTACATACATTCCTTTCATTTCGTACCCTAGCCATACCTACATTACAACCCTAGTAAAGTCATATGTGATCTTTGGTTGATGTAATTTAAAAGTTTAAATAGTTGTGATAACATGTGAAAATGCATTTCGCCTCTTTTAGTGTGCGGAATCGTTTAATTGAGATTACAGTTTTTCAGTTTATATATAGCGTTCTTCTTTCGTGACATGTGTGCAGCCTAGTTTCCATTTACATTTACTCTTTAGCCCGCATGTCCCGTGTGTTATCTTCCTGTTTTGAGTGAATTCACTTGATGAGTGTAATGCCCGTAAGGATTGAATGTATGCTTGCTTTAATTTAGTATCCGGTTTATTTAAGTTTTTGCCAAATCACACTTTGCATGTGCTCACTCCCATCCCACATTTTAAGGTTTCAATTCTATGAGGTGCATTATATAATGTTAATGATTTGGAATTCTGTTTGAATTCATTCACTTTGCTAATAACGCGTATGAAATCCTTTTCGCCATTGTTGGGCTTGTCGCATGTTGGGTTGGGCATATTTTGAAGAAACCATGTGATGTTTGTGGGTACCATCTCTAAAAACCCTCACGAGACGACGCTCGTCCACTAGGGTGACCTAGGGGTTTAACGACTTATTGCATACGCTAAATGTAATCGAATCTCACGCGAAAGTGGCTTTATGCGTTTATACCATACTTTTTTACTTTTTTCTGCTTTTGGTTTACTTGTTCTTCTTGTTGCATCCTATTTCATTGCTAGGGACTAGCAATGTGTAAGTTAGGGGGTGTGATAATACGCAAATATCGTGTATTTCATCTCTCGAACCTACGCATTTTAGCCCCCTCCGGTGCCTTAATCTCTATATTTAAGCTCGTTAACCAGACAACCTCTGTTTATATTTCTAACATGCTATATGAGATATAATTGGGCTTTTGTAGGTATTTAGGTACCAAGTATGGGATTCGGACGCATTCCGCGTAATTTTCGTACGCAACCGCACGCTCAAGGGCATTTTAGTCATTTTACAGATTGGGCACGTGGCCCAACATCTTCATGGAAGTTGTATCCCTCCTCGCAAGCTTCGTGTGGCCGTAAACGATTCGCGATTCAGATTTAGAACGAAGAAGTTACGGCGATTTTAGCGGAGAAGAAATGCAAGCCAAAATAGGGAAAAATGCAGTCTGCCCCTGCTTGATCGATCGATCGACCAAATGGTAGATCGATCGACCCTTCCCATTTTTGCCCCGTCTTATATGATCGATCGATCGATTGACCAAATGGTAGATCGATCGACCCCCTATTTTTCAGCAGATATTTTCCATTTCTTTTCTCTTTTCTTTTCTAATTTAATTCCCACTTGGTATATAAGCCAATATTGATGTAATAAACAGGGGTGAACGTTTTTAGAGAGTTTTAGAAGATAGAATAGTTAGGGTTTGGGTGATTTGCTTAGTTCTTCTTCAATTCTTCTTGGATTGACACACTTTTGGGCTTGAATATTGACTATTTATCATCCTCTCCATTAATATAGTTTGTATTTCTTCATTTCTTGGTTTCTAGTTAATTTACAAGCTTTCTAATTTAGATTTTCTTGCTTTATATACATACTTTGATTTACACACTTTCTAGTATAGATTTACCGCGTTTATTTATCGCTTTTCATTTATCGCGTTTTTACGATGCTTTCTAGGTAACTTAAGTTAGGTTGTGTTTGATTTGAACTCACTCGGGTTGACGCGTTGCTTTGCTCTGGTGATGGAGTTTACAGGTCTATTTCGGGTGCGTTGTCCTAGTTATTACGCCTAGGAGATTTGACGGGGCATATCATGTATGTCCCGTGCTTACGACCTTTCGCACGTAATTTTTGAGATATTTTTTGACGCCAAAATCTTATTAGGCTTTTATGATGATTTATGGCGTAACAACCCTTGATTTAATTAACTATCGAAGCGAGACGCATTTGTAATAACTCGTCGACCCAGGTAACCATTTTATACTAATTAACTCGGGTGAGGGATATTCGACGCAACCTATAGTTTTACTCGCTTTTATAATCTAGTTTCAATACACTCGCCTAGATTAGCATTTCCCTTTATGCATCTTTTCTTTTAGTTTGTAATCATCTTTTACACTTTTGTTTCGGAGCACTAAACCTTATAATCTAGCAACTCGTCTCTGTGGATTTTCGATACCCGACTTACCTCTGTGCTTGCCTCGCAAGTGTAGTAGTAACTTAGGTTTTTGTATTGAGTTGGCGAAACGAAAACAATGACTAGCGTCTTTACACGCGCTACTTTTCTCACTCAATCAGTGTGCCAAATTAGAAATTTGTGAATTTAATCAATTATCACACTATCATATTTTACAAATTGGTATCAGAGCGGGTTACGCTAATTTATTGCGTGATCCTAATTTTGAAGGATTTTTTTTAATAAATTTGTGCATGTAAGAGCCGTTTGTGAGTTTGTGTCCTTTATTTGAAAATGGGAAAGGGGTGCGAAAGGTTCATTTGGCCTTTGTGAATACTAAGCCACCGTTATATCGGACCTAAAAAATTGACGAATTTTAATTATTTGGGGTCCAAAGAGGTTTAAAAGAGACCGAAAAAATTTAATGGCAGTAAAAAGAAATTCATGCCAAAAAGGGGCCATTAGGTTTTTGCACAAATTCTCTAATGTTTGAGAATTTGGATCACCTCTAAAGGAAAATATATATGAGGGAGTTTGGATGGAATTTAAAATGGGTTTGCACGTCCTTGAAAGTCCTGAAAAAGCGTTAAATAGTTTTGGACGTTATTGGTGTGGAAATCATTTAGACTTTGATTTGTTGATTTGTATAAGACAATGTCATCTAAATTCAACAATTTTACACCTATGGAGGTTTTTGATGTTCATTCGTTAGGAGTACACGTATTCATCGTGCACATATGATTGATTGAGTTTATTTACCTATCGAATGTGTTCACACCCATTCATTCCATTTTCATGACTTGGTTGTTTGAGTTTAAATCCATGGTGTGATTCTTTGTATCTTATTTTTGTACGAAAAATTTGAAAAATAAAAAATAGTTTGTGAAAGTTTTTGAGATACTCCTTTGCATGCGCGTGGTTTTATTCATGTTTGCCATGTATTTTGTCATGACACTCCTTGTTTTGATTGTTTCTTCTTATCTGTCTATTTGGGGACATCATAAAATGGGGGAGAAAGAATTATCATGTTATGGGGGAGTTTTTGGAGTATGGGGGTGATTTTATTTATTAATGATTTATTCTTATATTTCAAACTCGATACATCACGAAGGTTTTTTCTTTATCTCATGTGTGTAGGTACAAAGATTGAAGATCATTATGTTTCACACCTTGATGAGAAAAACTTTGAGATTTGATGAAGATTTTTGGATGAAAAATTTGCGAACTTACAAATTTATACCTTTTCAGTTTTAAGATTTATGGGAGCGTAGATTTGTATAGGCATTTTGGCATTTGATAATTCAAATGTTTTTATGTATGTTCCGGCATAGACATAGGGGGAGATTTTTAAGGACATATTTTTATAAATGTCTGTCACAATTAATTATGTGGTATACCGTTACAACCGTCGAAAATTTTTAAGATCAATCTACATCAAGATGGATCCGAATATATCAAGGTTCTTCATCAAAAAGCCTCCGCAAAGTTTACTTTGGTAAGGTTATGTTTTAAATACCTTAACTTTGCACTTAGAGCTTTGGGATATGTTTTCAAAATATTTTCGAAGTGTTGGAGAGGACTTTTTTCGTTAAAATTTGAGAATGAGTAATTTTCTAAGTCCTGTAGCATTCCTCAATTTTGACGCTCAGGTCGTTCAAGCGAGATCACCATCTCGTTCGAGCGACATTAGATATCGCACGATGTTATTCAAACGACACGTGTACTTTGTTCGAGCCAGATCCCCTTTTCGTTCTAACGATCGAGGCGGCGCAATTTTTTAATAAATACTCATTAATTGGTTTCATTTTCATTAAGAAGTCCCAGTGTTTTGAAATACAGAAAATTGAGAATCTGTAGAATTCTTTTTGACTTCTTCTTTTAGGGTTTTCATCCCTTTTGTTTTCAATTCACAAAAATCCCATATGCTTTGGTGAATTTTTTCTGGTGTTCAAGAAAACATTTTACTGTTGTTCATTCTTTGTGGGGAGAGCTCTGCAACCGACAACTGTGTGCTATTATGGAAGGAGTCCTTGTGAAGATTTTAGACTGCGTGTCTGGACTACGCGTCCTGGAGGTATAGCTGCGTGCGAACCATTGTTGATTTATTTCTAACCGTTGCTTTTAAGGTTTGACGAAGGCACCGTGCGTTATTCTTGTGGGCGAAAGTAAGATGGTATGTAAGTCAATAGTTTTGTAAACTTGTCAAAGTTCTAGAAATAAAAGGTTTTTTCCTTCGGGGATTTTTCTTGAAATTTGTGTCGCATGCTTTATTTATTTATGGTTTGACACACGCACACAAGTAGTTGCATGTTTAAGGGGCTGAATTAATTTGATTTAAAAATTGGACTCTAACTAAATAAGTGTGCCAAATTAGAAATTTACGAATTTAATCAATTATCACACCGTCATATTTTACATGATAATTTCAACATAAGAAGCATAAACATCTATCATTCATTAACGAGTCACAATTGAAATTTATGTCCAAATTCCTAGACATTTTTAGTTTATCTCATTAAAAGTCCGGGTAATTATATATATGTACATTATATATATGACACACAAGGTCATCTACCGTTGGTTTCTAATTCATGCTCTATCGGCAAGTCCGAAGGAATCCCTTATCCTAAGCGGACATCACAAAACACACACAAGTTGGCGTTGGTCCCTATGCAAAACACCTGTACAGGACCCATACCCAGCGGTGATACAGGTAAAGTCAGTACCAACACCTACCTCTCCTGGGTGGAGCCTCCACGTAGTATTTATATGGCCTACACATCGTCAATCCCACCTGTGTCGACGTATGCTACGCGACCCAAGCATGAGAACCCCTGAGCCTATAAGATGGTCCACTGGTATGTCCACACAAATACATAATAGTACATATTATTATCCCATACAGCATGTAAAGGTAATTACTCTATAATTACCATAAAAAAACAACCAAAGTCCACAACATTTTTTTCATTTATTAATAATTTACCATCTAATAAATTATTAATTATACTCCATAAATAATTATTTAACCAACAAGTTAATTATAATTTTTCCTGTTTAATGTAAGCACATTTGCATTTTTGCTAAATTCCTTATTGTCCCAAACCCGATTCTGCTCACTCGCTTGGACTCATAAAAATACTTATAACTGGTCCCCAGGCCACCCGTAGCACTAGTCTCAAATACCCAAGTTTGTATTCCGACAAGTAATCTAATTAATTTCACCTTAATTAATTTAATACGTAGTGTCACTCATCCAAAATGCCCAGACTCGTTCACTTGACCCATATATTACCCCTTTAAAATTTTATCACCCAAAGTCCCGTTAATAAAATGACACCCTCATAAATTTCATATTTCTAATACCCTCACCCAATCATCCTAGGGATTAACCTTAATTTAAAATTGCTCCAATTAAACTATCCCAAGACAGCACTAGATAAAACGAAGGAATTTAGGAAATCCCCCTACTGTTGTTCGAAGGAATTAATTTTACATGATAATTTATTTACGTGTGATTTATTTTTCACTAGCAGACCCATTATGTCCAGTTGGATTTTATAATTATATAATCATGAATAATTGTTTATTTAAAAAATTAAAAAATTTACTCGCTTAAATTATAAATCCTCCCAATTTAATTTGTTCTCAAAATAAATTCGAACCATTAGATTCATTTATGTCGTAATATTTTACTCTGAAAATTATGGGGTATTACATTTGTAAGAACAATTTTTTTGTCCTTGTTCATAGGATAGATTTACACTACACCAAAGAGGCTAAACGGTCACCTTTGAGCTGGCCAAACTTGTCACGATCAACGACTGTGATAAGTCTGTGACAAGGATTTGTCACGATCATTGACCGCGACAAGTCCGTGACAAGTATAGTTATCATGGTCAAAGACCTTGACATGTCTGTGATAACTCTCTTAACTAAAAAACCCTTCAGCCTCTTTTTTCCTCCCGTTTCATTTCCCTCCTTTTTCTTTCTCTCTCCGTGCGACTGCTCTCTCTCTCCTTATATCTCAGGTATGTCTCTCTCTCTCTCTCCCCTTTGTGTGTGTATGTGTGTGTGTATGTAGGTCTATGTGTGTGTGTGTGTGTGTGTGTGTAAGGGTCTGCTATGTGTGTTTGTGGGTATGTGTATGTGTGTAGGTGGGGGGGGGGGGGGGGGGAGGGAGGGGTAGTGAGTCACAATCTGATGCTGACAAAGCATCTTTGGCTACGGACGAACTCAGCGAAGTGATCGGGGCAGATCGTAAGGGGAGGACTAGGGGGTGAGCTCGCGGGTAGGGAAGTCGAGGATCATCGAAATAGAGACGAGTAACACCGGATTGGTTCATAAGGTGGACACCCATGACGATATGCTATCAAGGTTAGAGGCGACGGTCCTAGATATGTACGCCTTCATGAAGTGTCAGTTGAGGTCCACTTCTGATGAGGGCAAGGGCAAGGGGAAAAGGGAAGGGGAAGGAGAAGGATAAACAGGTATAGGTAGACGAGGACGACACTGCTATATCGGAACCATTTCTAAGGGTTTAAAATGTCTTAACGAGCCCTTAAAACCTCCCAACGTGCGTTCCGAATATTTTTATCAAACAATTTTATTTTAATTGAGTCACGCGTAAATTATTTAATGCAAATGCAATTATTTTCATATTGAAATTTATTTATCATGCAATGTCCATTTCACATAACAGGCAACAATAGTAAATAAATTCACTCGCAACTTAATTAATTTTATTTAGCTAGTTTAATTTAAATTCCCTTGAATTTTATTTCATCCAAAAAAATAGTTTTATTTTATCTTAAAAATACGGGGCATTACATACTTCCCCCTAAAAATAGGGGTTGCTTATATAGGCTAGCAGAAGACTAGCTTCCTACAGAATTTAGGAATTCTAATTAAACCCTATGATTAATTCCATAATTCTATAAATTATTATTCATTCCCCTATAGAATAATAATGGCACTCTAGTCTACTATCTCAAAATTATAATTTCGAGCTCCACGTTATTAAATGCTTAATAATCTCCCCACGTTAAGATTATAGATACCCATCGATTAAATTAAATTACTGATAATTATATTTAATCGATCTCTTATAAATTCCTTGAGACCGTTCGCTTAACTTATTTGATATGTCAGATAATTAAATTCACTGGTCGGGTTTGACATAATCAAAACTTATAAGCTACATCAAGAGGGTGTCATCAATCTCTTTACTGAGACGTGTATTCCTTTCATAATTAACTTTCACCATACACTAATCGACATTACCTAATCTACCAAGCTTATTGATCCATAAGTGAATCTCACCCAATTGGTCAAAGTAATGAACAATTGATGCATATGTCCATTAAATATGTCTGGATTAAGAGCATAATCACTCATAACAAACTTAAGATATTCATTATCTTATATATTCAGTATAAAGGCAATTATCTCTAATTGGTCCCGTTCAATACACACAAAGTGTATTAGCACAATAAGTCGAAACTATACCGTTTACCGTAATCAAGATAGACTTACTGAAATAGTGTGCTACAATCCTACGGATGGTGTGTCCATCTCCATCTAAGATTGTGAACCAGACTTATGTTCTACAAGGACCGATGATCTGATCTTCCGTGTGTAAGTCGAACTCTTCACACCAAATCATCTACTGTGTAGAATAAAAGACACATATGCATAAATATATAAAATAATATGATCCAAACATTACTTGTGAAGATTCTCATTAAATAGATATACTAAAATGCACTAGTGAACCATGACTTTTAGTATACAACTCCAACACAATGGTGGTAGAAATGTTGGTGTAGGAGGAATAACCCCCACCTCCAAAGGTGGCCTTAAGGGGTTATCAAATGAAACCCCCCCAAAAGATCCAAAATGTTTTCCACCCATGCTTCCAAGAAAGACCCACTTTAAACTCCTTGAAAACAATCATGATCTTCTCCAAAAAAACTCCCAACACTCCTCCAAAATTCGGAGATTTCCTCATCCATGGTGGAAATGGGTAAATATTGCACAAATATGGTGGCATTTGTAGCAAATACGGTGTTACAATGTGGAGGGGTGGTGGCAGTATGGTGGTTTGTGGTGGAGAGAGTTAGAGGAACACCCAAAAATGATGGAAGACCTACCCCCCTCTCTCTCCTTCTTCCAACCCAAAAATGAACCCAAATGAGCCAAACACCCCCAATCCTTCCGAATCCCATTTTTGCCCATCTAGGCAAGCCAGATTTCAACAACTCAATAATTCAAGGGTCGTAAACGTGACAACGCACAAGGTAAAGTCAGATCTAATAATCTCGATTTAAGTCATTCGAACGACAAGCCTAGGTCGTTCGCACCACTTCTCCATCTCGTTCGAACTTTGGATCGCGCTACCCTTCGCACGACCTGTCACTATAAAGCAGTGGCATGTCGCTTGAAGGACTGCTTCTTGCGACCTTCATGTGATATCCCCATCTCGCTTCTAACGACATCCCTTTTGTCGTTAGAACGACCCCTTTTTCACTTTCTTTTATTTTTCTCCAATTTTAACCCACAATTCTTCTATAATTATCAATAACCCCACTTCAACATAGTTCATATAAAATTTAATTTAATTATTGGGGCAGGGTGTTACAAACTTCTCTCCTTGGGGAATTGCGTCCCCAAAATTCTCGATCCTTTAATCCTTCAGCTTAAGGGGTCCACAAATTTCTATTCAACGTTTGAGAAATACTCCAAGATAAATCCTTGAAGTCCTCAACACTAAGTTACTCAACACTTAATATGCGAAATGCTTTAACGCTCAACATTTTGCTAACCATGATATTACATAATCGACTCCGAGTCTCCATTCACCTTATGATCAAGTCTAAACCATGTCTAACACCACCTATGCTAGTACCTAAGGCATATCGGCACCTCAACGAGCAAATCCTTCCTAGCTGTCAACACTCGCCCAATGTGAACCGTAATACAACCAACGCAGTCATCTTCAAAATCAATTCTAGCTTAGGACCGTACAACTTGTGTTCCACAAATGTTCTAGTTATCCTAACTACACAACTCTCATGATCTTGGCGATAACCATTCCATGTTATTCTCTCACTTCAAGGAGTAATATTCTGATTAAGTCAACACTGTGCGCCCAGCTTACACCTTCCATTGCATCACCCTGATGAACCTTGTACTACCGTAAGTGTCTAATCCTTAAGTACTCGCTAGAACCTCGCTCAAATCCACTCACTGTGGCAAGTCAGCATCGTATGCTAAGTTTTCCTCAATTTTTGACACTATATTACATCCTTAAGTCACCATCCTACCCTTTGCAACCCGAGCTACTGACTGCCGAGCCAGCCTGTGTCTACTAGTCCTATGAGAGATCGATATTATGAGAAAATCATGTGGCCAAAAACACAGTCACCCGTACGCAAAACTTTATGAAATAACAAGAATACCTCAGATGGGCGCACCCAGTTACCGAGCTGCACCGACCAAACCCTATCCACTATACTCTCCCAGGCCCAACCGCATTGTACCATGACATTGCACCAATCCGAGTTGCCTCATAGGTGAGAATATCGATTCCTAATTACCAAAACTGAAAGGAACACACTAGAGTCCGAAGAAATAAGCAATTGTCCTAAATAATTTTGCTCATAGACGTTAGACTATGATTTACAAAAGTGAACCTACGTCACAAACTTAAAGTCATGCCACTCATTCCTAGAGTTCTCATCGGGCACAAATACTAGCCACTCCCCCTGACTTGAGTGATTGGCAGTGGCGAATCGAATCGTAACCATTCATTCGCGAAATACGAAGCAATTTATGAATCGGTAATCCTATTAGAAGTCAACGCCCAACTTCCCTCCTAGGGAGCAAGGCCCTTCCTTTCACATCATCGGTGTACATAAACCATTTTGATTAGCGAATACCTCCCGCTTTAGTCTATATTAACCTTCTCCAATCACTAGTGATGTCGTCACTAACCTACTAGACCTGGGTTATTGTGTGCTTCAACATATAGTGATCAAAATCCCAAAATCCCATAGGCATTACTTGGTTTAAGAGAAGCACTCACCTAATTGTGTTCTTTTGACCACACGAGATTTCACCAAGCTCACCTCCAGTTTCTACCCCCATGAAATTTTCGTGACGACCACACCCGCCGCCATTGACATTCTAAGGGTAATAAAACCACACTAGGCTACTTCTTCTAACACGTACTAGTTTATCCCGATGTGAGAAAAACTAATCCTTACATTGCTAAGGCTACCCTAGCGTACACGGTTGACACGGTGACATGATAATCATGTTCCGATGTTATCCCACCTCGGTTGACTTTTTTAAGTCTTCGCATGGCATTATCACTCTAAGTCCAGAATACATTTCCTTGTACATACCAAAATCAAGTATCACCACACCCATACTAGTCATTCCATGACATCCTAACATCAAACTTATAATGACATAACTATTACCCTACCTTAGCGATCATACCACCCATTTGTGTTGATTTAGGAAGTCACACCCGGCAAGTACGCTATACGACCAGTGATCTGGGGTCATTGATTAAGGGTGAAAAGTAGCGCGTGTCAAGACGCTAATCGTTGTTTTTGTTTCACCTCCTCAATACAAAAACCTAAACTTATGACTACACTCAAAAAGGGAGTATAGTGGCCAAGTCTGGGTATCGAAAATCCACATAGACGAGCTGCTAGAATTTAATGGATTTAATACTTCTCAATAAACGTGCAAAAGATAATTTTTTAACTAAAAAGAAAAGGTAATAAAGAGGAAGATTAAACTAGGCGAGGGAAAATTAAACTAGATTAACAAAGAGTATAAAACTATAGGTTGCGTTGAATATCCCTCACCCCGAGTTAATTTGTATAAAATGGTTACATGGGTCGACGAGTTATTAAGACTGCGTCTCGTTTCGACAGTTAATTAAATCAAGAGTTGTCACACCCCTAAATTCGCATAAAAATCGAATATGATTTTGGCATCAACAAATACCCCGAAAATTACGCACGCAAGGTCGTAAGCACGGGGCATACATGATATGCCCCATCAAATCTCCTAGGCGTAATAACTAGGACAACGCACTCGAAATAGACCCGTAAACTCCATCACCAAAGCAAAGCAACATGTCAACCCTAGGTGAGTTCAATCCGACACAACCTAATTTAAATTAGCTACAGAGCATGGTAAATGACATGTATTTAGGTGAAAGCAATAAATAAAGCAAGTAAACTAAATTAGAAAGCAAGTAAATTAACTGCAAAGCAAGAAAATAAGGAAATACAACTTAAATTAATTGGAAGAGATAATGAATAGTAACCTTACAACAGCCAAAGAGAGGAGAAGATGAGCTCTCAAAATCCAAACCCTAAACTAAGTATCTAAAATGAAATATATATCTCAAATAAAAGCCCACAACATTCTATTTATACCCCAAAACAAACCCCAAAAAAAATCAAGCCAAAAAACCCAAAATAAGTCAATTTTCGTCCATATCTGATGGGACCGGTCGACCTCTATTTTGGGATCGGTCGACTGCACTTTTGGAATTTGCCTTGGGCTGCTGACAGCCCCCTTTTCCTCTCCAAACCAATTTTGACGCGTTGCACGGAAATGGCTATAACTCCCTCATACGGAATCCAAATGAGGCGTGGTCGGAACCGACGCCAAGCTAATTCAATTCTATACATGATTCTATTTTGAAACCCTCCAAATTATGTAGTATGAAATTACCAAAATGCCCTTGAAGTAGAATAAAATACCAAAACCTTCAGAAAATGGGCATAACTTTCACATACGGAGTCAGAATGACACACGGTTAGTGGTCACGGAAAGATAATTTGATGATCTACATGTTGGTAACTTCATTCTATAAAAAATAGTGAGCTTGAAAAGACCAAATTTCCCTTAAAGTAGCATTCGACGACGGAACTTCTCCGAAATGCAACCGAACCTCACTTTTAGCGTTCCAATACCTACAAAAGCACAATTAACCCCTAGTAAACATATATATGTCCAAATATGAGGTTGTCTGGTTAATGAGCATAATTATAGGCATTTAGGACCGTAAAAGTGCTAGAATGTATAAAGATAACGGGCGAAAATATGCAATATTCGATACGAATCACACCCCCTAACTTAAACATTGCTAGTCCCTAGTGATGAAACAAACAAAACCAGTACACAGAAGGAAATACAAAAGGTATATATGCATCGAAATATGTCACTTTCGTAAGGAACACGATTACATTTAGCATATGCAATAAGACGTTAAACCCCAGGTTACCCTAGTGGACGAGTGTCGTCTCGTTAGGGTTTTCTGGGATGAAACCCACAAACATCATATGGTTTCCTCAAAATATGCCCAACCCAACATGCGACAAGCCCAACAGTACGAACAAGATTTCAACATGTTATTAGCACAATGAACGAATTCAAACAAAAGTCCAAATCATTAACATTATAGAATGGACCTCATATAATTGAAACCTTAAAATATGGGAGGGGAGCGAGCACATGCAAAGTGTGATTTGGCAAAAACTTATATAAATCGGATAAAAATTAAAGCAAGCATATATTCAATCCTTACAGGCATTATACTCATCAAATGATTTCACTCGAAACAGGGAGTTAACACACGGGACA
Source organism: Sambucus nigra (assembly GCA_949130495.1). NCBI lineage: Eukaryota > Viridiplantae > Streptophyta > Magnoliopsida > Dipsacales > Adoxaceae > Sambucus > Sambucus nigra. The sequence goes on from OX422211.1 coordinate 724,413,680, forward strand.
TGCGAGCATAAAGAGTAAATGGAAATGGAAATTAGGCCGCGCACATGTCACAAATGAAGAACGCTATATATAAAATGAAAATGTAATCTCAATGAAAGATACCGCACATTAAAGGAGGCAAAATGCATTTTCACAGATTATCAAAACTATTTATAACTTTTAAATTACATCAACCTAAGATCACATAGGACTTGTATAGGGTTATAATGTAGGTCTGGCTAAGGTGCGAAACGAAGGAATGTATGTACGGATTCAAAGTGTTCGGAATGAAAACTCGGGATAATGGGAAGATGCAGGCAATATCCAATTTGGAAAACAAGTTCCAAAAAGGCATTAGATATATCATCGGGGAGAGTATTCAAAGCTTATTGAACACTATACACAACATATACATCTTTCTCTTTATTTTCTTTTCTTCTTTTTCTCATTTTTTTGTTTTGTTTTCTTTTACTTTTTGCTTTCTCTTTTTCTCTTTTTTTTTCACTATTTTCTTTTCTTACTTTTCTCACTGTCATTACAACCGACATCACAACAACATTCAATCCCAAGTAACATTCTAAACAAAGGTATGGAAAGTGTATGTATGGTTTATAACTCCAATTTAGAGTTGGTTATGGGAATTGGGTTATGAAACGAAAGGCTATATTTAGGCTCAAGGGGGTTAACAAGGGTAAATATATAAGGGTGAGGTCAAGGCTAATATGGATAATATAACAAAGAGGGCCTATGATCATTTCAGAAAGTTTACGCAATTCTCGAGTCAAAATAATATATGAAAATCATGCTCAAGTAATACATCTCAAGTATGAACTCAATTAATGAACGGTCAAATGAAAGAATAGTGAGATTACCGACGATTTCAACATTTTCAACGAGAAAAGAATAGTTTATACACTCACAAACGACGAAAGGTACAAAGCTTACTCGGTGTAAGTATATACAATGCAACAAAGGATTACCGAGTTATAAAAATCTTAAACCAAATCAATAGAACAATAAAAGTGCATGTGCTCATGGGATTAAAGTTTAATTCATGAAGTTATTCATAATATCAATAAGTGAGACTAAAGTCTAATAACTTCTAAAATCGAGAACATGCATCATTGGGTTGTCTATAGGATCGGACAATCATTGAAATTTATCATCGAAAACAAGGGCAAAATGCCCAATAAAGGAGAAAAAAGAAAGAAAATATTTTTGAAATTTTCAATTTTTCTAAGAAAAGCATACTAAGTAACTAACATGTGAGCAAAAACATGGACTAAATACATAAATGGATAGAATATCCCACACCCCCTAACTTAAAACTTGACATTGCCCTCAATGTAAATTAAGAACCAAGTTAAAGAGAGAAAAATAGCGATATTACCCAAAAGTGGAGCGATCCCCATAAGAATAAGTCCAAAGAATCTACAAAACAAGTTAGTACCGAGCATAGTGAAAACAAATAACAAAAAGTTAACTAAGTACACTAGACTAAATTAAAAAGAAAGAAAGAATAAAAAGCTAACTATATGCAACCTACTATTTAGACTCCACACTAACTGTACACTAGAAGTCTAAATAGGTTAGGGTCCACCATAAAAACGATTTGACTTTGGAGGATAACCGGTGTACCCTCACATACAAGCATGCCCTCCGAAAAATATGGATTCCGTTTTAACAACGAAAGGCATGTGTAAGGCGAAAGAAATGAACCATCGCCAATTAAAAGTTTTGGTGGGACGATGAGGGATTTGGATTGAACGGGTGACAAAAACAAGTGGGGACCGAGAAAAGCCAAAAAACCTCCAAAAGATTTTGAAGTTGGAATGGGAGGTGGCGCACACAAAGGCAAAGATACGATCGTGGAGGGCGACTCGAGCAAGTACTCCTCATTGGCGATAGGATTTAAAACACTAAGGTTTGAAACCGAATCATCGGGTACTTGTTCCGGTGTGGTAGTAGAAAATGAAAATGGGGATGAAAGAAATTCAAACTCATGAGATGAATCATCATCGCACGAAGTTGGAATTTCGAATGAAATAATATCATTTTCAATGAAATGTTCTTCTTTGGGGGCCAAAGAAGAAATCATTTCATTGCAAATAGATATTACGTCATTTTCATCCTCGCTTTCAATATCAATTATGCGATGGGCAAAGTCTAGAATGGTTTGTTCCAAAGTAGGCTCAAGTACCTCATTTGGTTCAAAACATTCCTCGACTTCGAAAGTCTCGAAAGCAAAATCGTCGTCGGACTCAAATAATAAATCCAACTCATGTTCCCACGAACGATTTTCTTCCCGATAACGAGTTTCAATTTTCTCATTTTCATACATACGCAAACCCTCACCGAATATCAAAGGTCGAGGTGCGGGTGCATGAAAATGGAAACTTTGAAAATTACCATCGGACTTAAACGAAAACTCATTAATATAGGAATTTTGAAAACTATTCGAATTCGTTTCAAAATTCCTATTATAAGGAGGTAAGGGTCCAAAATCATTATCATCATCATCGAAATTCCAATAACCCAAATTTTGACTTTCGTTATACTCGCCCAAAGTAATATGTGAATTTGCAGATTTTTGTGATTTTAAGTATTGACCGAAAGTCATAGGCTTACGAGAATTTTGAGAATTATAACAATGATTATCGAAAGAATTGGAATAAGACATGCTTACCCCAAAAAATGGCACGAAGTAGCGAATTCCATAAAGTAGGTGCGCGCGGGAAAAATTCAAGCGTTTCTATATGCTCAAATGTGGAAGTCCTGCAAAAAGGTTAGAAAATAATACAAATAGAAAGAAAATACTATGAAATAATAAATCAAATAAAGTCTAAAACAATCTAGTCCCCGACAACGGCGCCATTTTGATTAAGGGTGAAAAGTAGCGCATTTCAAGACGTTAATCGTTGTTTTCGTTTCACCTCCTCAATACAAAAATCTAAACTTATGACTACACTCAAAAAGGGAGTATAGCGGCCATGTTCGGGTATCGAAAATCCACAGAGATGAGCTGCTAGAATTTAATGGATTTAATACTTCTCAATAAAAGTGTAAAAGATAATTTTTTAACTAAAAAGAAAAGGTAATAAAGAGGAAGATTAAACTAGGCGAGGGAAAATTAAACTAGATTAGCAAAGAGAATAAAAACTATAGGTTGCGTCGAATATCCCTTACCCCGAGTTAATTAGTATAAAATGGTTACATGGGTCGACGAGTTATTAAGACTGCGTCTCGTTTCGACATTTAATTAAATTAAGAGTTGTCACACCCCTAAATTCGCATAAAAGTCGAATATGATTTTGGTGTCAACAAATACCCCAGAAATTACGCACGCAAGGTCGTAAGCACGGGGCATACATGATATGCCCCGTCAAATCTCCTAGGCGTAATAACTAGGACAACGCACTCGAAATAGACCCGTAAACTCCATCACCAAAGCAAAGCAACACGTCAACCCTAGGTGAGTTCAATCTGACACAACCTAATTTAACCTAGCTACAGAGCATGGTAAATGACATGTATTTAGGTGAAAGCAATAAATAAAGCAAGTAAACTAAATTAGAAAGCAAGTAAATTAACTGCAAAGCAAGAAAATAAGGAAATACAACTTAAATTAATTGGAAGAGATAATGAATAGTAACCTTACAACACCCAAAGAGAGGAGAAGATGAGCTCTAAAAATCCAAACCCTAAACTAAGTATCTAAAATGAAATATATCTCTCAAATAAAAGCCCCCAACATTCTATTTATACCCCAAAACAAACCCCAAAAAAAAACAAGCCAAAAAACCCAAAATAAGTCAATTTTCGTCCATATCTGATGAGACCGGTCGACCTTTGTTTTGGTACCGGTCGACCGCACTTTTGGAATTTGCCTTGGGCTGTTAACAGCCCATTTTCCTCTCCGAACCAATTTTAATGCGTTGCACGAAAATGGCTATAACTCCCTCATACGGAATCGAAATGAGGCGTGGTCGGAACCGACGCGAAGCTAATTCAATTCTCTACATGATTCTGTTTTGAAACCCTCCAAATTATGCAGTATGAAATTACAAAAATGCCCTTGAAGTAGAAGAAAATACCGAAACCTTCCGAAAATGGGCATAACTTCCACATACGGAGTCCGAATGACGCACGGTTAGTGGCCACGAAAAGATAATTTGATGATCTATATGTTGGTAACTTCATTCTATAAAAAAATAGTGACTTTGAAAAGACCAAATTGCCCTTGAAGTAGCATTCGATTATGAAACTTCTCCGAATTGCAACCGAACCTCACTTTTAGCGTCCCAATACCTACAAAAGCACAATTAACCCCTGAAAAACATATATATATCCAAATCCGAGGTTGTCTAGTTAATGAGCATAATTATAGTCATATAGGACCGTAAAAGTGCTAGAATGCATAAAGATAACGGGCGGAAATATACAATATTCAATACGAATCAGTCATCACCTGACCCTAAACACAATCGTTACTAGAATGCTACTGCCTCTTTTTATCGAACTTAATTAGTCTCCAAAGAACACCAAACACATCTCATGTAAAAGTCCCAAAACTCTACAAGATTCCATCGCCCATACCTTTATAATTATTGGTGCACTCTACAAACATTTCAATACCCACACTGTAATTACTCGATGCTCGCAAGACACTGGTCTACGAGCTCCTATCTCAAGTACAGCTTAACCATCAAACACCCCAAGGCATTTAAAAAAGTACCACTTAAGTTATTTAATACAAGATTAAACTATATAAATGGCTCCGAACAGTTTGTTGAAGACACTCTTTTCTTAAAATAAATTTTAAACACAAGATGTGTAAAACAGTACGAACGAGTAATTTCAGTTATAGGTTAACCAGTTTTGAAAAACAAAACTTTAAACAAAATAAACCAACACAGCCTTAAGAAAGGGATGAGAGGAAGAGGAAGTGTACACAAGTAATTTTAACGTGGAAAAATCCCACCTAATTGGGGAAACAACCATGGTGACCTCTACGTCACAAAAGTAAAAAGTCCACTATAGACAAGTAACAAATTACAAGATATATAACAATCAAGACTATAAGGACACAAGTCTTCAATTGAGTCTTATGTAGTGTTGGCTCGATTCCGTACAAAAACATTTGAGTCATAGGATAGTGCTTTTGTGTATCCTTCAAGCCTATGACAAGTTTGAATTGAAGACGTTGCGGCCTACTTATCAAGAGAACATCATTGTCGAATTTTAGTGCCTCGTTTCACGTCATCAACTTCATATTTCAAGTCTCCAAGGGTATGAATGATTTTATATATTTGTAGGAGACTTGGAATAATTTTAATGAGTGTAATGTTATTTTAAAATGATTTTTATTTTCAGAAGGTTATTTTAGAACTTTTAATAAAAAGTTTTTGGGCTTAAATTGAAAAATGAACATTTTGTCATTTCGTTCGAATGAGTTTGTCGTTCGAATGAGAATTTCGTTCGAACAAGTTTGCCAACGAATTTCCCTTTTTGTCCACTGGAACATCGTTAGATGGTCATTCGAATGAGCCTCCGTTCGAACGAGGCTTCATTCGAACGAAAATCTCGTTCGAACGAGATTTCTGGGCGGGAAAAATTTTGGCAGTTTTAACCAATTTTTCACTACTTTGTCCCACTATCTTTTGACAGTTTTAAAACAACTTCGGGACAGATTTTTTCTAAAGTTTTTGTGGCATATTTGAGAGCTTTTTGGGTGAAAATATTTCAAAACAAAAGTTCTAGTTTTCATGTGTTAAATTTATCTAGAAAATTCTCTCATACACATGTGTTTCCACCCATAAAATTGTTTTGTTTATAATTCCAAGTATTCCTAATACATATGTATTAGCTTGGAGTGTTCTGACACCGGTTTAACTTTTCTACCCAAGAAGTAAAGATTTTGGTTTTGCTTCTATATCCCTCAAAGAAGAAGAAGATTTTATTTTGCTGCGACATTCTGACATGGTGAAAGGCACCATGTGTGGTTGGTGGTCGCTTGGTCTCAATTGGTGAACTCCAAGCTTTCGATGGACTCTGGGATTATTCGCTAGGCAGAGGTTGAAGATCGAAGGAGAGCGTCAAGGCTTGAAGGGATTCGAGTCGGTTGTGTAAGTCCTATTGTCGTGTCTTTATAAAATTCATACCATATTTAGTGAATTTGTTAGGCCAGGGCCGTCCGAGTTTTTTTCCCAATTTTGGTTTTTCCTCGTACATCGCCGTGTTGTGGGATTGTGAATTTATTTTATCTTTTGCAAAAATCACCTGGAATGCATGCTTAGGGTAAAAAGATAAAATTCGGTTTAATTCGCAATCTTGATTAAAATGGTGCATGTTTAATTGTTTGGGTAATTCTAGTTTAAGTTAATTTAATTCAAGTTGCTTAAGTTGTTTAAACTTGATAATTAAATTAATTTGGTTTAAGTGAACTTAAAGTGTATGTGTATGTGTGTTTACTTTCATTCACTTTGTAGTGTTTAATTTTAATTTGTTTTAAGAAATTAAAATTTGTGTTCACTATAATTTTACATCTTTTAAAGAAAAGAAAATCAAATAAATTTTGGAAAATTAAATTTTGTTAGTAACCATCTTTATTCCACACCTATGGGAAATTAATGTGAAAGTTTTTTTAAAATGGGGGGTCCTATCACTGTCTTTAAAGACACACAATCAATCCTAAACTAAGTTCGGAAATGTACCAACTCCTCTGGCTTTTCTGACTTTTCCTAAGGTTCTGATGTTGCGGATGTTCTCCCAGCTTCGTAACTTTACTCTTTTTAGCTTTATGTCGACGCCAAAAGTCCAATATCGCAACACCAACACTTTTCAGTGTAGTAGTGTGAAGGTGTATGTGGTGTAGTGCTCTAAACTCATGCATGCAACTCATACACAGTTAATTACAGACAATATGAGTATCAAATAACAAACAAATATCTCAAGACGCAAGGGTTTCTAAAAATCAACTTAGTCAAATAAATCAGACTTTGGTTCTTTTAAATAACCGCAGATCAATAAGGTATATTGCTATACAAACTAGCCAAGATCCTATACACTTTCTTTATTTGAAAACATTAACTTATTTAAAAAAATGTGAAATAATTTTGAAAGTGATATCCCCAATCAAGATCCCAAACTAGATCTAAGTCTGAAAGTTTGAGTAAGTTGAAATCAGAAAGGGTTTTGTTGGTTTAGAGTTTGAAAACAACATTTATTTTGAAAACAACATTTATTTTGAAAACAACCAACAAAAATTAGATTTCTCGAAACAAGAAATCAAATCTATCACATAACTAAGTGATTTGTATCACAGAAATCAAATCTCAAACTTGTATACAAAGAAATAGAGACTTAATCAACATGATTAAGTTGGCAAAGAGATATAAGACAGTAGAGGAAGAAACTTCACAAATATCAAACTAAAAACACTCAGAAAAAAGATTTTCTGGTTTAGATTTGGTTGAAGTTTGAGTTAGTGTTTGTAAAAACTCTTCGAACTCTCTCTCTTTCTCTCTCTCTCTCTCTCTCTCTCTCTCTCTCTCTCTCTCTAACTCTAACTCTTTCTCTCTTTTCCCTCTATTTTCTCTCAGAGGTTAAAGTGACAAAAGTTGCAAAATAATTGGCGAAGTCTCCTTATATACTGAGAAAAGAGGGATCTGGAACATCGAGGGAAAATGAACGAATAGGATTAATTCGAAGTTAATCTAATGGCTACTAACCCACCGCTTTTAAAACAGGTTTGATTGGTTCAAAATTAAACACGGGGATTAAGTGAAAACACATGCAGTTTGTTGATTAGAATAGATCCAATGGTCCACAACAAGGCTCAAGTATGTGAGAGGGAGAAAACACATATCTGGCCGTTATATAAGCAACACGTGTAAGGCTGAGATGCAATGTAAATGCGTGTTTTAGAATTGTTAAAAATATAAATTGTACCCACAATATTCTCAAGCGCTTTTGGTCTCTACCCAACCATATTTTATGACTTAAAATAAATTATAATCTAGCCCCAAAGGTTTTTAAGCCATTTTTTTTAATTTCTAAAAATTATTTTAAAATCTTAGAAATTATTTAAAAATTCCCAAAAATAGTAAAAAATTAATTTTAAAGGAATTAACTCACACACAGCCAAATATAGTATGATATAATGTATGTATGCGATCCTAGTGTGTGGTGCTGGTGAACTACCTTTAAGAACTTATAAAGGCATCATGTAGAGTCCGAGGTTCTTTGGTAACTAGGGATGGGACTCAAATTTTGTCATAATTTCCAAACAAGATGAGCACCTATATAGTATAGACTTAAGTAAGTCAAAGATATAAGGTGCTTCAGGCATCACAACATTCGATCCTTATTTTCAATGATGCCACACACGATTTGTCCTATGGGGACCTCAAAGTGCTTATGAACTACTCTCACACTAGGATTACCTCTCACATAGCCATTACCTCGGCGATTGAAACGAGTCACTACAGATAATTATCTTATATTCCTCCCAAGGGACCGTGACTATAAGCCACGTACAAACCATAACTAACGATACTAAGGGCTATGGCAGGATATAAGACGTCACCTGTAACCTATAAACCTCGAGGTCTACCACACCTAATCCTCAATGAATGCTCAACCGTGACAACTAAATTGTCTCACTATGCCGACATCACACCATGGGTTAACCTAAAAGTTAACACGACTATAGAAATCTTAGTAGGATATGGGACGTTGGTGTTGCCTATAAACACCAAGGCCCACACCATGGACGCCGCACGATATCCTATTCCTCAATACCTCATTATGATCAAGATACACTAAATCTAAGTTCTCAACCAAGTAACTTTAATACTTTCTCACCACGGGATCAATACCTACGAACACGATTCAGCCATCTAGTCTTCATAAACGAAATACACAACCCTTACGTCTCGGTTGCTAAGAACACTGCTCATCGTTGCCCCTATTAAGACGACTTCTTGTCATCAAAGTTATCACACGATAACTCTCACACAAAGGATCACGATATTTTCACTATTGGTATACACAACTTCATATGTTCACCGACTTACAATCAAATACTATATCACTCGAGAATTAAATTAATCACATTACCGACATTAATTACCAATAAATATCACACCTAAGGGCTATAAACTTTTCAATCACCAATAACTAGTGTTTAGTAATGACATCAAAACCATCAACCTCTACCGTTGACTATATGCATCTCGTGTCACTTGCCCATTGGGCGTCATCTCACTCTATCGACACCTTAATTGATCCTATGTCATTAAAATCCAACACAACCACCTCACACTAACAACCACGGTGACAGCACAATAGGCTAACATGGACAACCGTAAATTACTATAATTCTAATCAGAGGCGTGCAAGTGATTAATAACTATGAACTTGATCGTATGCCACTTGGCACTAACTCAGTTTTCATGCAAACCTCTTTAACATTACCATTAAGGAAATTAATTAAACCGTCACCAAACTAGCATGACCGACCCAAACCACACCGACATCGAAAGATTCAATACCGACCTCACCACGTCACTCCCGAAAGGATCCGTGAACCTAAAGCTCTAATACCATTTATAACGACTTGGCCTGAAATTATGGGTTACCTGTAGCCAACCCGAGCATTAGGTGTGAACTTCAATGAAATAGCCTAAATAATATTGCTAGTCCAATTTTATTTTTAAATAACATTTCACTTTATTAGCATGCGGTTTTAGTTTCAATTATAATCTTACATGAGGAACCCATGGGAATAACCCCGAAGTCCAAGCATACAGGGATACTAATGTAAAATAAAGAAGACACTTACTTATATAACGCTCTCAAAATATGAAACCGCTCCTAACCTGCAGTAACAAAATGCAGTATTGAATCGAATGGCAAAAATGAGACACGACACGATATACCTATGTGCACATGCAACTACATTGTATATATATATATATATATATACTTATACTTAATGCATGTGACGGATTTTACTTTCTAAAGACTTATTTATCCAGCTTAAATTTACCTTAATTTTATAAAGGATTTCCCCTTTTACCCATTTCATCATTTCACGCATTATTTAACATACTCGGTTCAACACTTGAAACCACTACATTTGATTTATCCCAAACATTCCTTTACCGAAATCACCATTTTTGTTTTATCCAAATCACTTTAGTATTTTCGTTGAAACTCACCCTTTCAATGCATGCAACATCGTGTTAGAAAATACTCATTTAATTTTTTAGAACCTTTTTCAACACATTCTTGTATTAATTATGGGTTTAACTGCTTAGGTTTCTTAATGACCCATTTACCCACTTACTTTACTTTTTTTTCCTTACTTATGGACATTAATCAATTTCACATTTACTTATCCATTTTAAACTTTACTAGAACATTTTTTAACGCGTTCAAGTTAGGTTGTATTAACACATTTTACTACACAACTCATTTATTAACATGTTCCTTATTCCTTTACTTTTTCTCAAAATCTTTCAATACCGCTTACTTTAATGAGATCCACACCGTCGGCTATGCGCATCATATGCCTTGTCGAGTGGTTTTAGGCTTTTCACCCTAGGATTCGGGGCCTTCTTGCTTATCTCGGTGTCATCTGAGTTCCTTTTAATGTATTTTAATATTTGTAAAAATATCCACATTACCCCACTTTTCCTTTTTACCCGGCTGAAGCCAAAACATGGGGTAACACCCCAAGTTGTGTTACACTTTGAAGCTTTACCATTCGTGTCCTTCACACTTTCCACTTTGTGTAATACATTTTCCAACATTTTTCTTTCATAAAAATGTTCCACTTTAAGTAAAATTACCATTTTACCTATTTGTTTCCAAAATCATCCTTTACTCCATTTTCATAAGTGTTAATTTCTTACCAAATACTATTAAGTTACCCATCCTAACTCCCTAAGTGTTTTAACTCCTTAACACCATTTTTAATCTTGGAGTAATATTCTTTTTAATTACAAATACCTTTACCTATTTAATTCCTTTTAATTTCATAAGTGTTAATGTTTTACAACACCACAATGTTATACATACTAACTTTTTCATGTTTACCCATTAACACTTATTGAATACTGATAATACGCAAATATCGCGTATTTCATCCTCCGAACATACGCATTTTAGCCCCCTCGGGTGCCTTAATCTCTATATTTAAGCCCGTTAACCAGACAACCTAGGTTTATATTGTTAACATGTTATATGAGGTATAATTGGGATTTTGTAGGTATTTAGGTACTAAGTATGAAGTTCGGACGCATTCCGGTGAAGTTTCGTACGCAATCGCACGTTCAAGGGCATTTTAGTCTTTTCACAGCTTGGGTACCTGGCCTGACATCTCACAGAAGTTGTATCCCTCCTCGCCAGCTTCGCATGGCCGTAAACGGTGCGCAATTCCGATTCATAACGAAGAAGTTACGGCGATTTCAGCGGAGGAAAAACAAGGAAAGCAAAAGAGGAGAGGAGAATAAGAAGAGAGGGATGCAGTAGGCTGCAGCAATCTACCCTGCTTGATCGATCGATCGACCCATTTGGTCGATCAATCGACCATTCTAATTTGCCGAATTTTTGCCTAGGTCGATCGATCGACCAAAGGGGTCGATCGATCGATGCTCTGTTTTCTGCAGATATTTTGCCTTCTTTTCTTTCTTCTTTATTTTTATTCCTACTTACTATAAATACAATTTTTGTTGTAATAAGACCATATAGCAGTAGATACACGATTTTAGGTTAGTTTAGTCTAGGGTTTGGGTTTTTGCTTGGTTCTTCTTCATTTCTCTTTGGTTTGACACCCCATTTGGATTGTAAGTTGACTATTCATCTCCCCTACCATTTGAATATAGTTGTATTTCTTCATTTATTGCTTTCTAGTTAATTTACAAGCTTTCTAATTTAGGTTTACATGCTTTATTTACATGCTTTGATTTACACGCTTTCTAGTATAGATTTACCGCGTTTATTTACCGCTTTCCATTTATCGCGTTTTTAACATGCTTTCTAGGTCATTTAAATTAGGTTGTGTTTGAATTGAACTCACTCGGGTTGACGCGTTGCTTTGCTTTGGTGATGGAGTTTACGGGTCTATTTTAAGTGTGTTGTCCTAGTTATTACGCCTAGGAGATTTGACGGGGCATATCATGTATGTCCCGTGCTTACGACCTTTCGCGCGTAATTTTCGGGATATTTGTTGATGCCAAAATCTTATTACGCTTTTATGATGATTTAGGGCGTAACAACCCTTGATTTAATTAACTGTCGAAACGAGATGCATTCTTAATAACTCGTCGACCCATGTAACCATTTTATACTAATTAACTCGGGTGAGGGATATTCGACGCAACCTATAGTTTTACTTGCTTTCATAATCTAGTTTCAACACATTGCCTAGATTAACTTTTCCTTTTAGTTTGTAATCATCTTTTACACTTTTATTTTAGGAGTATTAAATCACTTAAATTCTAACAACTTGTCCCTGTGGATTCTCGATACCCGACTTACCGCTGTGCTTGCCTCGCAAGTGTAGTAGTAACTTAGGTTTTTGTATTGAGTTGGCGAAACGAAAACAACGACTGTGCACTTTACACGCGCGCACCTTTCACACCTCAATCAAAATGGAATACGCAAATATCACGTATTTCATCCTCCGAACCTACGCATTTTAGCCCCCTCGGGTGCCTTAATCTCTATATTTAAGCCCGTTAACCAGACAACCTCGGTTTATATTCTTAACATGCTATATGAGGTATAATTGGGCTTTTGTAGGTATTTAGGTACTAAGTATGAAGTTCGGACGCATTCCGGTGATGTTCCGTACGCAATCGCACGTTCAAGGGCATTTTAGTCTTTTCAGAACTTAGATACCTGTCCTGACATCTCACGGAAGTTGTATCCCTCCTCCCTAGCTTCGCGTGGTGGCGAACAGTGCGCGATTCCGATTCATAACGAAGAAGTTACGGAGATTTCAGCGGAGGAAAAATAAGGAAAGCAAAAGAGGAGAGGAGAATAAGAAGAGAGGGATGCAGTAGGCTGCTGCTATCTGCCCTGCTTGATCGATCGATCGACCCATTTGGTCGATCGATCGACCATTCTAATTTACAGAATTTTTGCCTAGGTCGATCGATCGACCAAAGGGGTCGATCGATCGATGCTCTGTTTTCTGCAGATATTTTGCCTTCTTTTCTTTCTTCTTTATTTTTATTCCAACTTACTATAAATACAATTTTTGTTGTAATAAGACCAGATAGCAGTAGATACACGATTTTAGGTTAGTTTAGTCTAGGGTTTGGATTTTTGCTTGGTTCTTCTTCATTTCTCTTTGGTTTGACACCCCATTTGGATTGTAAGTTGACTATTCATCTCCCCTACCATTTGAATATAGTTGTATTTCTTCATTTATTGCTTTCTAGTTAATTTACAAGCTTTCTAATTTAGGTTTACATGCTTTATTTACATGCTTTGATTTACACGCTTTCTAGTATAGATTTACCGCGTTTATTTACCGCTTTCCATTTATCGCGTTTTTAACATGCTTTCTAGGTAATTTAAATTAGGTTGTGTTTGAATTGAACTCACTCGGGTTGACGCGTTGCTTTGCTTTGGTGATGGAGTTTACGGGTCTATTTCGAGTGTGTTGTCCTAGTTATTACGCCTAGGAGATTTGACGGGGCATATCATGTATGTCCCGTGCTTACGACCTTTCGCGCGTAATTTTCGGGATATTTGTTGATGCCAAAATCTTATTAGGCTTTTATGATGATTTAGGGCGTAACAACCCTTGATTTAATTAACTGTCGAAACGAGATGCGTTCTTAATAACTCGTCGACCCATGTAACCATTTTATACTAATTAACTCGGGTAAGGGATATTCGACACAACCTATAGTTTTACTCGCTTTCATAATCTAGTTTCAACACATTGCCTAGATTAACTTTTATTTTTAGTTTGTAATCATTTTTTACACTTTTATTTTAGGAGTATTAAATCACTTAAATTCTAACAACTTGTCCCTGTGGATTCTCGATACCCGACTTACCGCTGTGCTTGCCTCGCAAGTGTAGTAGTAACTTAGGTTTTTGTATTGAGTTGGCGAAACGAAAACAACGACTGTGCACTTTACACGCGCGCACCTTTCGCACCTCAATCAAAATGGCGCCGTTGCCGGGGACTAGTTTGTTTTAGACTTTATTAGATTTAATATTTCATAGTATTTTCTTTCTATTTGTATTATTTGCTAATATTTTGCAGGACTTCCACATTTGGGCACTTAGAAACGCTCGAATTCTTTCCGCGCGCACCTACTTTGTGGAATTCGCCACATGAGCCATTTTTGGGGTAAGCATGTCTTATTCCAATTCTTTCGGTAATCCTTGTTATAATTCTCAAAATTCTCGCAAACCTATGACTTTCGGTGAATATTTAGAATCCCAAAAATTTGCAAATTCAAATATTACCTTGGGCGAGTATAACGAAAGTCAAAATTTAGGTTATTGGAATTTTGATGATGATGATAATGATTTTGGGCCTTTACCTCCTTATAATAGGAATTTTGAAACGAATTGCAATAGTTTTCCAAATTCCTATAATAATGAGTTTTCGTTTAAGTCCGATGGTAATTTTCAAAGTTCCCATTCTAATGCATCCGCACCTCGACCTATGACATTCGGTGAGGGCTTGCGTATGTATGAGAATGAGAAAATTGAAAATCAATATCGGGAAGAAAATCGTTCGTGGGAACATGAGTTGGATTTATTATTTGAGTCCGACGACGATTTTGCTTCCGAGACTTTTGAAGTTGAGGAATGTTTTGAACCAAATGAGGTGCTTGTACCTACTTTGGAACAAGCCATTCTAGACTTTGCCCATCTCGTAATAGATATTGAAAGTGAGGATGAAAATGACGTAATATCTATTTGCAATGAAATGATTTCTTCTTTGGCCCCCAAAGAAGAACATTTCATTGAAAATGATATTATTTCCTTTGAAATTCCAACTTCATGCGATGATGATTCATCTCATGAGTTTGAATTTCTTTCATCCCCGTTTTCATTCTCTATTACCGCACCGAAACAAGTACCCGATGATTCGGTTTCGAACTTTGATGTTTTAAACCCTATCGCCGATGAGGAGTACTTGCTCGAGTCGCCCTCCACGATCGCATCTTTGCCTTTGTGTGCGCCGCCTCCCATTCCAACTTCAAAATCCTTGGGAGGATATTCGGCTTTTCTTGGTCCCCACTTGTTTTTGTCACCCATTCAATCCAAACCCCCCATCGTCCCACGCAGCCTACGCATTTTAGCCCCCTCGGGTGCCTTAATCTCTATATTTAAGCCCGTTAACCAGACAACCTCGGTTCATATTGTTAACATGCTATATGAGGTATAATTGGGCTTTTGTAGGTATTTAGGTACTAAGTATGAAGTTCGGACGCATTCCGGTGATGTTCCGTACGCAATCGCACGTTCAAGGGCATTTTAGTCTTTTCACAGCTTAGGTACCTGGCCTGACATATCACGGAAGTTGTAGCCCTCCTCCCTAGCTTCGCGTGGCCGCGAACGGTGCGCGATTCTGATTCATAACGAAGAAGTTACGGCGATTTCAGCGGAGGAAAAACAAGGAAAGCAAAAGAGGAGAGGAGAATAAGAAGAGAGGGATGCAGTAGGCTGCTGCAATCTGCCCTGCTTGATCGATCGATTGACCATTCTAATTTGCCGAATTTTTGCCTAGGTCGATCGATCGATCGATGCTCTGTTTTCTGCAGATATTTTGCCTTCTTTTCTTTCTTCTTTATTTTTATTCCAACTTACTATAAATACAATTTTTGTTGTAATAAGACCATATAGCAGCAGATACACGATTTTAGGTTAGTTTAGTCTAGGGTTTGGGTTTTTGCTTGGTTCTTCTTCATTTCTCTTTGGTTTGACACCCCATTTGGATTGTAAGTTGACTATTCATCTCCCCTACCATTTGAATATAGTTGTATTTCTTCATTTATTGCTTTCTAGTTAATTTACAAGCTTTCTAATTTAGGTTTACATGCTTTATTTACATGCTTTGATTTACACGATTTCTAGTATAGATTTACCGCGTTTATTTACCGCTTTTCATTTATCGCGTTTTTAACATGCTTTCTAGGTAATTTAAATTAGGTTGTGTTTGAATTGAACTCACTCGGGTTGACGCGTTGCTTTGCTTTGGTGATGGAGTTTACGGGTCTATTTCGAGTGTGTTGTCCTAGTTATTACGCCTAGGAGATTTGACGGGGCATATCATGTATGTCCCGTGCTTACGACCTTTCGCGCGTAATTTTCGGGATATTTGTTGACGCCAAAATCTTATTAGGCTTTTATGATGATTTAGGGCGTAACAACCCTTGATTTAATTAACTGTCGAAACGAGATGCGTTCTTAATAACTCGTCGACCCATGTAACCATTTTATACTAATTAACTCGGGTGAGGGATATTCGACACAACCTATAGTTTTACTCGCTTTCATAATCTAGTTTCAACACATTGCCTAGATTAACTTTTCCTTTTAGTTTGTAATCATCTTTTACACTTTTATTTTAGGAGTATTAAATCACTTAAATTCTAACAACTTGTCCCTGTGGATTCTCGATACCCGACTTACCGTTGTGCTTGCCTCGCAAGTGTAGTAGTAACTTAGGTTTTTGTATTGAGTTGGCGAAACGAAAACAACGACTGTGCACTTTACACGCGCGCACCTTTCGCACCTCAATCAAATACCTTTATCATTAATTTTCTAAACCACATATTTCTTTACTTTCTTTATTCAAAAAAATCCATTTACACTTAAGACTACTTTTATAAGAAAATGTTATTTCTTTTAATTTACATGTAGTCTTACCCTTTATCCTTATCAAAATTTAACCCTTGTTTCACGCACTTGAAAACTAGAATTTCCATTTTTTATCATTCCATGTTTAAACCCAACTAATTCTTCTTCAAACTTGATTATACACTTAGTGGCAAATTACTACATGTTTTAATGCATGAGAAGATGGATTTTAAACATTAAAATCTTATTAAATTGTTAAACATATTTCATTCTAAAAATTCATCATACACTACACCAAAAATAATAATTTGGCACATCTTTATATTTAAAATTTGGCACAGTTTAAAATTGTGTCAAATTATGACATGGTTTAATAACAATCTGTCACACTTTAAAACAGTGCCAAAATTTGACATTATTTTTAAGTATGCCAAAATTGAGTACACTTAGGGTCCTTTTGGCAATCCAATTCCAAGCCATCTAAATTGAATTGGAAGGCCAATTTTAATTCCAGGCCTTCCAATTCCAATTCTAAGCCTTGGAATTGGGTTGCCAAACGGGCCCTTACTTAAATATAAAATGCTCTAAAAAAATTTACACTCCCTCACTTTGGAGGTCTCTCGCTCAAACCCAAACATTCATCTCTCCTCTCTCTCACGCAGGCATTCAGGGGGGGATGGGTTTGGGTGAATAGATGGAAACCTGGTAGGGAGGTCCGATAGATCTAGCTGGAGGTCGGGATTAAAGGGGGTAGGAGGTTTGGCCAGGCACCATATTACGATCGGTTGCTAGTTATTGGGTTAGATGGTGCCGAATATGGAGTCTGAATAGTTCTCCGGTGCCAGTTGTAAGTCACAAAACTTGAAGTGGCATCGTGTATAATATACCAAACTTTGAAGCGGCTGAGGTTACTTCTTATTTTTTTTTTCCAGTTTTTAACCTTCTTATAGTTTTTCGGCCAGGAGTCTCACGGTATTGGATACTTTAGCCAATGTTTATTTGCACAATGTTTATTCTTTATCTCCACAATGTTTATTCTTCTAATTTATTTTTCCCTGTGTGAAGTTTGATGCTTTAGTGACAGAGGGGCATCTCCACGGGTCATGATGAATTTTAAAATGCTACTGTGATGATAAATTGGCTACTAAGATGGATAAATTGATGATGGACAATATATGCAGGTCATTTTGTTTGGTGTTTGTTGCTAAAAAAATATCCCCTGTCTTTATTCATCATCTCAGTAACCAAGCTTTGGTGGAAACTTTTTGACAAATAACATTTATGAAATAACGTTTTTTTCATGGACTCAATAGACATACACTAGAATAAACACACTAAAGCATTCGGTTGAAAAGTTTATTTGAGGCATTCATGGAGGTTTCTTTAGGAATGTTTTTTTTGTAATAAAATTATGGAGGTTTATGAAATGACATTTTTTTGTTTTGCAATGAACACCAAAGCATTCAGTTGAATAGGTCATTTGAGCCATTCATGGAGGTTTATGAGTTGAACAGGTCATTGAGCCATTAATAAAAGTTTTTTCAATTAATGAATCTTTTGGAGTTATATGAGTTCAAAAGGTTGAATACAACATGTAGATATGAAAAAAGTGAACAAAAATGGAAGAGAACAACTTGTGGAGAGTGTTGTATAGCAGACGACACAGCCATAATAGAATGACCATAAATGTAAAGGAGATATTTAATTTTAATGACTATAAATGATGGAACTGAAATTTACAGAAAGTTTAGTCAAGAAATTACTCATAATATAAAGACCACGGAAAATTGACCGTGGATTAATCATGACTTTAGAGTTGTTCCTTAATCCGTAGATTCAATTGTACCTGTACAATGGTGCAATTCAATTAAAATTTTAATTTTATGTCAGCAGGGTTCACTATACTGCATATATGTATATATATTTAGACCATCAACCTTATCCTAAAGGATTGAATGCTTAGTTTTCAAATTCGATTAATATCCATGACGTTAGAGTTTGATTGGTTCCGTAAAGCCGTTAATTTAATGTTTTGAATGTTAATTATCTGAGTTTGATGTTAATTATTTATTTTAGATGTTTTAGATGTTAATTATCTATGTCGGATGTAATAATATGTTTTCAATGTTATGGATATTAATTGTCTGTTTTTTAATTATATGGTTATGAATTTATTTTTTACTGTAGTAGTATATATACTACTACAGTTGAAACAATTGACATTAGTTGAATTTATTCTTTTTTTTAATGTTTAATACAGACATATGTTTGTGGTATTGGTGTCGCACGTGCGAAAATGGGTGCCTTTCTTTGTCACCTTACATCATTGTCAACCACCAAACTTGGATCTGTAGCAATTGATAGTAAGTTACAAACCTTTTTATTTTACGTTTGAAGGATGATCTCTATTTCTTCACAATTTTTTTGTTCTTTGTATTTCAAACTACACTTTAATGTCAATTTTTAGGTGCTCTTAAAAGGGCCAATGTTATTCCCTCACTTGTACAAAAAAATTTATTTGGTAATGTTTTGAGTGCAAATTTGGGGCAGGCTCCTGCCAGATAAGAAACATTGGGGGCAGGCATACCTAATATAATTGTCTACACAACGCTTAACAAAGTTTGTGCTTTAGGGATGAAAGGTGAAACTCTACACTAAAAACATTTAATGCATTTATTTATATATAGTAATAGTAAGCACCAGTAAACAAAGGTTCATTGAAGTGAAATGTGATATATTATCTTTTGGTCATTGCAGCAACTATGCTTGCAGCACAGAGAAACCAGTTAGGCAATAACGATGTTGTCGTGGATGGTTCCATGGAATGCATGTTTAATGTACATAAATACCTAGCAGAATGTGTATATATAACAGTAATTTGACATGTATTTCCCTCTTATGCTCATCTAAATATTTTTGGATCATTATGTATAACATTTCATTAAATAAAATTTGAGTAATATTATGTATATTTCTGGAGTTTTTTAATAGAGATTCCAACTAGGTTGCATTCGTGATGATCTTCACCATTGTTTAATTTCATAGCTTACCCGTTAGTTACTATTCTTATCATTATTAAAATATGCGTGTGCCCATTTTATTCGTGTCACTACTGAATCTTGTGATTAAGATGTCCATTGATAGGTACAAGTTTTATTATATTTTCTCAGCAAGAATTTTCAATTGGTGGACCGTATTACAAATTCGTGTGCCAATCAACCTCAATTAACTTCTTAGCCAAGTACCAGTTTGATTTCAATGTGTCCATACATGAAGGTTGATCACTTTCCTTTCCTTTTCTATCTCTTTATTTTAACAAGCCACATTATTATCCAGAATAGTAGTTATTATTTATTAATAGGGTAGTTGATTATGCTTTGGTGTAATGGTTAATGTTTCGAATTAAAGGCTTATCTTTCAACTCAAACTTGTAGGTTTGATCTGGATAGATATTTTAGAATGGTATGAGTTTTAAGTACTAAAATAAAATTTAAGATTACATAAGGACAACTAGGGGAGGACGACATTCACTTTTAGTAATATATGTTGAATGTTCAGCTAGGAAGTACAAACACTTCACTGGATGTGAACTCTCCACGTATGGATCACACTGGGATACGAACAAACACAAGTAAGGTACTTTACGGATACCGTAAAGTGTGTTTAATTGTCACTATTATTCACAAACAAGTTGTTAAAAGGGTGAAAACCCAAATCAACCACCAAACGGCCCTGTAAGAGGCATGGACACCTCGCACAGGTTCAATGTAACTTGTAGGAACTGACCGCGTAGTCATGGGTCTCCCGCTTTGAGAATATCACGATAATTTGAGAACATATAGATTAAGATTAAAAACAAGCCATTAAAAGGGTGAAAACCCAAACCAACCCCCAAACCAACCCGTAAGGGGCATGAACACCTGGCACGGGACCAATATAACATGTAGAAATTTACTGCGTAGTAACAGATATCCCGATTTGAGCATGTGATGATAATTTGAAAATATCTAGATTAGACTTAAAAACAAGCCGTTAAAAGGGTGAACACCTAAACCAATCATGAACGGTCCCGTAAGAGGCATGAACACCTCGCACTGGACCAATGTAATTTGTAGGAACTAACCGCGTAGTCATGGGTCTCTCAGTTTGTGAATGGGATGATAATTTAAAAATATCTAGATTAGACTTAAAAACGTATCGTTAGAGGGTGAAAACCTAAACCAACCCACAAACGGCCCCGTAAGAGGCACTAACACTTTGTACGGGACCAATATAACTACTAGGAACTAATCACGTAGTCACATGTCTCTCGACTTATGAATATGATGATAATTTGAAAATACCGAGATTAGGCTTAAAAACAAGCCGTTAAAGGGTGAAAACTCAAACTATCATCTAAACAGCCCCGTAAGAGGCATGAACACCTCACACGGGACCAATGTAACTTGTGATAACTGACCACGTAGTCATGGGTCTCCCGATTTTAGAATATGATGATAATAATATGAAAATATTTAGATTATGCTTAAAAATATGTCGTTAGAGGGTGAAAACTCAAATCAGTCCTCAAACGTCCCTGTAAGAGGTACTAACACCTCGCATGGGACTTATGTAACTTGTAGGAACTAACCACATAGTCACAAGACTTTCGATTTGAGAATATAATAAAAATTGTAACTCGTATATGCAATTTTTCAGCTTAAATAAGATTTTTTTAAAAATTACTTAGTTACCAATGTCATCTCTTTTTTGTATCCTATTTTTTTGCAGGATAACATTTAATCATTAGCTTCTATCCACATGGAACACACAAAAAAGTCAATGGTTTACAATCAGGGGATTATTTATTTAATGTCGTTAATATTCATGATTCTGTTTTTTTGTGTTATGTCCGTGCGGGCTTTTGTAGTTTTATTGTTAACTTTTATGACCTTACAGGCTTTTATAATTTTATTGTTATATTTTATAGCCGCACGGGCTTGACATTACGCAAATGTTATATTAGCAGGTTTTAGAATGTCCAGAAAATAGTGAAAACTCTGCCCAATTTTTTTTTTTTTTTTGAATTATTAAGACTTATAATATTTTGAAGTTTGTATGTACATTAGTTTATGAACAACGTGCCTGATTCACAATTTGTGAATTTTCTTATATTCAAATAATTAATTTTTTTCTTTGATCCAAAAAATTTGGCACAATTCAAATCCGTTTCAAAAGTGAAACAAATTTTGGCACAGTTTTGAACTGTGTCAAAAATGTACCAAAATGTACTCAATCTGGCACAGTTATAAATTGTACCAATAAAGTGTGCCAAAAATATCATATTCTGGCACGGTTTAAAAGTGTGCGAGAAGTGTTCCTGCTTGGCTAAATTTGGCACACTTTTAAACCGTGCCAGAAAAAAGGCCATTTTGCAATACCTGATTCTAGAACAGTTCAAAACCATGCCAAATTTTATCTGGCACAGTTTTAAACCATGACAGATTACTGTTTTTAGTGTAGTGATACTTGCAAAACTTACATTTTTAAGGCATAAGAATGTCTACTTTTCATAAAATCTTCATTTTTGCAAGAAACATTATTTCATCAATGCTTACCAAAATAAATCATTATTTTCAAATATTTTATTTCGTAAAATGTTTAACATCAATTTTTCTAGAAAATAAACAATTTTCATAAAATACTAACTTTTAATATTCCAAAACCTTGAAATATATACCCCTTCTGTAATTTCAATAAAAAAATATTTTTCCAATATTTTTATTTCAAAAAAATGTTTATTAATTCTACACTTCAATTTTATCATTCATTCACATGCACCCTACTCATGTAATCTAACTACAAGGCTACCAATATGCAAAAATAGAGTCTTATACTAAGAGTAAGATTTTTCCACCTTTAATAACTTCAATGGTGGTAGAAATGTTAGTTTAGGAGGAACAACCACCACCTCCAAAGGTGGCCTTAAGGGGTTATCAAATGAAACCTCCAAAAAAGCTCCAAAATGTGTTCCACCCAAGCTTCCAATAAAGATCCACTTTAAACTCCATGAAAACCATCTTCATCTTCTCCAAAAATCCCCCAACACTTCTCCGAAATTCGGAGCTTTCCTCATCCATGGTGGAAATTGGTAAATATTGCACAAATATGGTGGAATATGTAGCAAATACGCTGTTACAATGTGGAGGGGTGGTGGCAGCGTCGTGGTTTGTGGTGGAGAGAGTTAGGGGAACACCCAAAAATGATGGAAGACCTACCCCACTCCCTCGCCTTCTTCCAACCAAAAATGAACCCAAATGAGCCAAAAACCCCCAATCCTTCCAAATCCCGTTTTTGCCCATCTAGGCCTGCCAGATTTCAACAACTCAATCATTCAAGGGTCATAAACGTGACAACGCACAAGGGCAAGTCAGATCTAACAATCTCAATTTATGTTGATCGAACGACAAGCCTAGGCCATTCGCACAACTTCTCCATCTCGTTCTAACTATAGATTGTGTTACCCTTCGTACGACCTGCCACTATAAAGAAGTGGCACGTCGCTTGAAGGCCTGCTTCTCGCGACCTTCACACGACATCCCCATCTCGCTTCTAACGACATCCCTTTTATCATTAGAACGACCCCTTTTTCAATTTCTTTTATTTTTCTCCAATTTTAACCCACAATTCTTCTATAATTATCATTAACCCCACTTGAGAATAATTCATATAAAATTTAATTGAATTATTGGGACAGGGTGTTACAAACTTCTCTCCTTGAGGAATTTCATCCCTAAAATTCACGATCCTTTAATCCTTCAGCTTATGGGGTCGACCAATTTCTATTCTAAGTTCGAGAAATCCTCCAAGACAAATCCTCGAAGTCATCAACATTAAGTTACTAAACACTTAATATGTGACATGCTCTAACGCTCACCATTTTGCTAAGCAAGATATTACATAATTGACTCCGAGTTTCCATTCACCTTATGATCAAGTCTAAACCACGTCTAGCACCACCTATGATAGTACCTAAGGCATATCGGGGCCTCTACGGGTAAACCCTTACTAGCGGTCAACACTCACCCAAGGTGAACCGTACTACAACCAACCATTGCATTCATCATCAAAATCAATTCTAGCTTAGGACCATACATCTTGTGTTCCATAAAATTTCAGGTTATCCTAACTACACGACTCTCATGAGCTTGCCGATAACCATACTATGTTATTCTCTCACTTAAAGGAGTAATATTGTCATCAAGTCAACACCGTACGCCCACCTTACACCTTCCGTTTCATCACCCTGATGAACCTAGTACTACCTTAAGTGTCTAATCCTTAAGTACTCGCTAGAACCCCACTCAAATCCACTCACCGTGTCAAATCAGCATCGTATGCTAAGTTTTCCTCAATTTTTGATACTATATTGCATATTGAAGTCACCATCCTACCCTTTGCAACCCGAGCTACTGACTGCCGAGCCAGCCAGTGTCTATTAGTCCGATGAGAGATCGATAGTACGAGAAAATTGTGTGGCCAAAAATAAAGTTACCCGTACGCAGAACTTTAGGTAATAGCAAGAATACTTCAGATGGGCGCACCCAGTTACCAAACTGAACTGACCAAACCCTATCCACTATGCTCTCCCAGGACCAACCGCGTTGTACCATAACGTGGCACCAATCTGAGTCACCTCATAGGTGAGAATATTGATTCTTAATTACCAAAACTGAAAGGAACACACTAGAGTCCGAAGAAATAAGCAACTATCCCAAATAATTTCGCCCATAGACGTTAGACTATAATTTACAAAAGTGAAACTACGTCACAATATTGAAGTCATTCCACTCATTCCTAGAGTTCTCATCAGGCACAAATACTAGCCATGCCCTCTGACTTGAGTCACTGGCAGTGGCGAATAGAATCCTAACCATTCATTCTCGGAATACGAAGCAATTTATGAATCGGTAATCCTTTTAGAAGTCAATGCCCGACTTCCCTCCTTGGGAGCAAGGCCCTTCCTTTCACATCCTTGGTGTGTATAAACCATTTCGATTAGCAAATACCTCCCGCTTTAGTCTATATTGACCTTCTCCAATCACTAGTGACGCCGTCACTAACCTACTAGACCTGGGTAATTTTGTGCTTTAACATATCATGATCGAAATCCCAAACTCCCATAGGCATTACTTGGTTCAAGTGAGGCACTCACCTAACCGTGTTCTTTTGACTACATGAGATTGCCACCAAGCTCACCTCCAGTTTCTACCCACACGAAATTTTTGTGACGACCACACCCGCCGCCATTGACATTCACATGCAGCTTACTCATGTAATCTAACTACAAGGCTATTAATATGTAAAAATAGAGTCTTATACTAAGAGCAAGATTTTTTCACCTCTAATAATTTCAATGGTGGTAGAAATGTTGGTGTAGGAGAAGCAACCCCCACCTCCAAAGGTGGCCATAAGGAATAACTAAATGTAACCTCCAAAAAAGCTCCAAATGTGTTCCACCCAAGCTTCCAAGAAAGATACAATTTAAACTCTATGAAAACCCATCTTCATCTTCTCCAAAAATCCCCCAACACTTCTCCAAATTCATGGCTTTCCTCATCCATGGGGGAATTTGGTGTATATTGGTTAGATATGGTGGAATATGTAGCAAATATGGTGGAATATGTAGGAAATATTGTGTTACAATGTGTAGGGGTGATGGTAGCATGGGGGTTTGTGGTGGAGTTAGGTGGAGGAATGCCCAAAAATGGTGGAAGACCCACCCCACTCTCTTTCCTTCTTCCAACCCAAAAATAAACCCATATGTGACAAACACCCACAATCCTTCCAAATCCCATTTTTGCCCATCTAGGGTTGCCATATTTCAACAACTCAATAATTCAAGGGACATAAACGTGACAGCGCACAAGGGAAAGTCAGATCTTAAAATCTTGATTTATGTCGTTCGAACGACAAGCCTAGGTCATTCGAAAGACTTCTCTATCTCGTTCGAACTAGAGATCGCGTGGCTTGTCGCACGACTTGCTACAATAAAGCAATGGCATGTCACTTGAAGGCCTGCTTCTCGTGACCTTCTTGCGACCTTCGCGCGACATCCCCATCTCTCTTCTAACGACATCCCCATCTTGCTTATAACGACATCCCCTTGTAGTTAGAACAGTTCTTTTTTTTCTCTTTTTTTTATTTTTCTCCAATTTTTACCCACAATTCTCTTATAATTATCATTAACCCCACTTAAGCATAATTAATATGAAATTTAATTGAATTATTGGGATAGGGTACTACATTAACCCATCCAGAAATCTTCGCATTGTTGTTCCTACTCTCGATAAGGCAACTCTTACCAATTCATGTGAATCCGGCGTCTATAATCCCAGTGCCCTTATAAACTCTCACTATATATGGTTTATAACTCCTTTGAAACATCATCAGTCCTACGATATTATTTCCAAAAGTACATAATTGGACACTTAATTGTCCACTTTTCCACCTTGGTGCATCAACCAAACACACATCTATAATGCATAAGCCACACATACTCTTACAATTTTCTAATTCGGTCGTCGACCCGTATATCATAAAATTATGCGGTGACCCTGCTCCGAATATCAAACACTCAGACTTGATTTTCATCAAAATCACGAACTATGTAATAACAACATAAATTTCGTCCAGTCTGAGTACATCGTCAATTAATGCTCTCTGCTCGCAATTTGCCCACCCACAGTATCTCTCTTCAAAATTCCCTTAATCGTATCATTATTCAGTTCTCTCTAAACTTTACAAAATCATCGTACCAATTCAAAGTTTTTCATCGCCATCCATTTTACTATATAATTACTTCTCGTCACTCATGTCCTTAACATGATAGTAAACTCGTCATCGGCTAAACATCCCATGTAGCCATCCCATAATGATCATATATCCCATATCAATACTTCGAACTCGAAAATTACCTTCAATAGAAAACTCATGTCGTAATCAAAAAATCAATTTTTTTCATCACATTCACTATGAGAATCCATAGTATGGCATCATAATTGTCCAAAAATAACGACTAGGACAGATAAGGCGTTTAAGAAGCCCATGAACCGTTTTGACCTCTCCTAACATAAAAAAAAAATAAGTAACAACAGCTTAGGGTGGGGGCGCTCACATGCCCACTACTATCCAATGTCTAGAGGAGAATATTCACATAATCTACCCGTATATGATAAATCGCATAGCCACTTCCATATGGAAATGTGATCTCTCACGATTAACAACAAATCCTAGTGAACACCAACAATTAATCCATGTGGGTGCATTAACAGTCAATCCACATATAAAGAGACAACTCTCAGCAGTACCATCATGCCCAAATAAAATACATCACCATATAATGTAGAGATATTATGAACATCATACTTTAGTATATCTATACTACAACAATTGCGTCAATAGCCAACCCAACATCATCATATCATTCCACCCACTCTCAATCGGGCGCTACCTATCTAACCATACGAAACCTGTATCTATAACTGCAATACTCGTAGAAACACCCACCATATAAAATCTACAAAATGTCAACTAACCATCCTTGGTTTTACTTTATTACACCCAGAATCCACATTCATGCACTGGAAAACATGTTGCCACACATCACATGTTGAAAATTCGAAATTACAATTCACCCTTGTAGTCCTCGTTCTCGACTTAACTCACCATTTCATAACATCATCTTTCATTCTCCCTTTATTATCTTTATTTGGGGTACTTTCAGCCCTACATTCTCAATTACAATCCTTAATCCAAACATACTCTTTCTTTAAGTTTTCTTTGAACCCACTTGTTCCTAAATCTAGTTTATAACTAATACACTAACGAAATACACGTCTATAATGCACATGTAACTCCATCCTCATACAATTTTCTAATTGGGTCCCCTCAACTCGAACCAACCAGAAAGTCAATGCTCTCATTATCAATTTCCATCGATATAGGTGTATTGCAAATGATTTAACTAGTCTCCAACCCCTATTTCGTGACCACACGTTGAACCTACTATTAAGTCCAAACACTCTCATTTTATCACCATCGAGTTCACAAATGGTTTCACAACATAAATGAGCATTGCTCCAACTTGAGTGCAATACCAATTTAACCTTTTAATTAGAATTAACACCACTTAATATTTTCATCAAAATCCTTATATTCTTCTAAAACCCAACAATCCATTGCCTTCTCTCTTACATGCAGAAAATATCATAAGGTCATTCTACTGGGAAAAATTTCCATCATAACCCATATTACTATATGTAAAACCCAAAACTCCAATAATCCCCTCAATAACTAAAATCCCTTAATAACTCCAAAAATGGACTCAATCATAAAATACATATATTAATTTGTGCCCCCAAAGTTCTTTAAGTTGCAGACTTTACCCCCAAACATGATAATTTAACCATAATATTTTTCACAACTATGGTGAGCATCCTTGTCCAACCCCTCCTTGCACGCCTGACTATTAATTCACAACGTTCATCATTCTCATGCTTTTCTAAGCTTAAATAATCCCAAAGTCTTGTTAATCCTCAAATGATAGCGAACGGTATTGACATACACATCATTGCGACATCTGATTACAAAATCCTAAAATGGGCTCTAGAAATATCAAAGAACGCTCAGTTGAAGACGAAACGGACGCAACGTAGGTCCTAAGGATACTAGAAC